>OVAY01001408.1:4499-29881 GCA_900406395.1 Kernera saxatilis | reverse complement strand
TAGTTAAATGATACGGTTTAAGTGATTTAATTTGATCTTTTTTTTGTAGTGTAGTATGTTTTTTGATTGGTTGAATTAGTTTTAGTTAATATTTTATGTAAAAAGTATTTTTTTTTTTATTTTTGTGCAAACTTTTTTAATATTACTTAAAATAAACAGTTTTTACTTAACGGATACAGACAAAAAAATATGATCATTTAATTAGTTATACTCATGTCCAAATATGTAAGTAATATATATATGATGGTAAAAAAAAGGATATTTATAGGGGTAGTAGTAGCTAACAAAAAGTTGTTATACATGAGTATAAAATAAAAAGAAACGAAGAAACAAGATGCTACTGAATTACTGATAATATGAAGCTGGGGGAGAAACCACGAAGCGATGCAAGTGGTCGTCCAGAACCAATAAAGAGAAACTCCACCGCCTCAAAATATCTATTTTTATACGATATTTTTAATATAGTTTTGTTATCATTTTTTATTGTTATTCTATACCCTGAAGTTATTATTCAATACTACAAGTGGAAACTCTAACCAATGGCATCTTGACATGGTAAAACACTTTCATAATTTATTCTAACGTCATTGTGCCTACTTTACACACGTCTACATGTTCATTAGCATCAATCATTAAACCCTTCGTATAATATTTTAATTCTTTTCGAAGATACATAAAAAAAGAAATCATTTTACTAGCGTTGGTAATTAAGATTTAGTTTTACAATTAAGAAATGTAGTCAAATTGTTTTATTCGTATCAGAAAAGTTAGATAGCTCGACTAAAAAATTGGATCAATAATTTTGGAAGTTTTGCTCTAAGCTAAAATATATTTTTTTGCAAAAAAAATGTTCTTAATTCTCAATATAAAATATATACTTTGTTTCCGAATTTATAATTCTAGTTAAGTTGATAGAGAGAGGTTAGATTCAGCATTACAAATAGCTTTTAAAAATGTCCGAGAATCTGAAATCTTTAAAAATAGGATACCCAATAGAACATTGATTATAAAGCTATTTTCAATTTTTTTTTTTTAAAAAGAGGCTAATTTTGACCTTTGGAAAAAAAAAAAGCAAAGCTAATTATGGGTCAAAGACTCAAAGGCCATAATTGACGCAGTCGTTATTGGGAAGTGAAAAGACAATTTCGAAGTTACTTCCTTTTCTCTCTCTCTTCCTTCGTCCTTCTCTATATAAACCTTCCTCTCCTCTTCCTCATTTCACATCTCCTCAAGCCATCTCGAAATCAATCAAGCTTGAGAGAGAGAACACAGACCAAACCAAGTTTCTTCAATCTCGTTGCCGCAGATCAATTTTTTCCAATTCTCGAATAAAATCTCTCCTTCTGCGGCGGCGAAAAGAAGAAAAACCTCCCCCTAAAATAAAAGGTTCAACCTTTTTATTGTCTGTATTCTCTCTCTCTCTCTCTCTTCAAAAAACAACATATTTCGAAAAAATGGCTCGTTCTCTCTCCAACGTTAAGATCGTATCTGCTTTCGTCTCTCAGGGACTCTCCAATGCAATCTTCCGGTAAAATCGCTACGCTCTGTTTTCTCGTTTATGCTCTGTTATTGTAGTTACACTCTGTTTTTCTAAACGGTGTCGTTTTTTGTGTTTCTTTGTTAACAGACGCGGTTTTGCGGCCACGGCGGCGCAATCGAGCGGTGGAAGAAGTGGATCCGTTGCTTCGGCTGTGATGAAGAAGAAGGGAGTGGAAGATTCGAACCAGAAGATTTCTTGGGTTCCTGATCCCAAAACCGGTTATTACAGACCGGAAACCGGTTCCAACGAGATTGACCCAGCGGAGCTACGAGCAGCTCTCTTGAACAACAAGCAGTGATTCATTGTTTGTTATATGTTCATTTAATGTCTTGAGAGGAGATTAGGGAAAGTGGGTAATGATCCGGTGCGGTGAACCCTATTTTCATCTGCTACGTGCGATTCTGTAATAAATATATAGAGAAGCGTTTGGCTCCTCTATTTTGTAACAAAAGGATCGTTGGATGTATGATGTATCCATAATAGAGTTTTTTTATTTAAACAAAAAATCAATAATCTATTAGTAAGATCAAAAACCGTCTTACGAACTGTCGAGTAACCCACTTATCGAGTTTTCTAATAAACCTAAAAGCTGATATCATTTTGATAAATCAATCACTTCTTCACGAAAAATTATACTGATATAGAATTCTATCGTAATCGTACCATAAGATACATCAATAATTAGATCATATTGCTAAGTATATAAATCGGAATTGAGAACTGTATTTGGCTGATCGGCAACAATCAAACATGATTTCGAGTTTGGATGGTGCAAAGATTTGTAAGGACCTGAACACTTTCATGAGAACTTGGACACTTACAATGATCAGACTTGTAAATTTTAATTCAGGTGTCCAGGACCTTGTGGCCAAGTGGTAAGGGACGTCAACACGTTTCAAGTTCGATCTACCTACTGCGTGAAACTACAACACATTATTCTTGAACACCCACACGGATATGGGTTCATGCTTTCGGGGCCATTTGCATATCCGAAGAGAAAGTCTATATGTGGTCTGCACCTCTCCCGGATGATTGCACCTCTCCCGGATGATTAGTTTGGATCATTTCATAGACCTGGGATTTATCCCGAGTTATAAAAAAAAAAAATAATAATTCAGATTCATGCACATCTATGTGGGGGAAACAGTTCAATTATTGCATGTGTGTGTGTGTGTTTTCTAACTTAGTAATTAACCTGTGCGATAACATATTAAAAGGAATGTTATAATGAATTATTGGCGTATAGTATAAGCAAAGATAAGGTATATTCATGGTAAACTCAATAATAATCCGATAAATATATCATAAAAATCTTAATATATGGTTTTGTTGCTTGCATGAATATAACCGACAGAATCTTGCCTTAGTTATCTAATTGTTGCTATAGCTTAGCAATTGGCACTTGGCAGTGCAATTAGCGACAGCTACTTGACATAAACATTCTTTAATAATGTACTTAACTATAACTTAAATCAGTTTTAAAGACATGTTTTGTACCTTTGGTGTTTCGACCGTTCCTTTATTATATTTTTATAATTCAAGTGTATGTATATATGTTAGGTTTATGACACATCTTAACTTTATCTCTTCGCGTTCATCAAACCACACAATGATCAATGATTATAAAACGTTTATCTGTTTATTTTCTTTAGCCAGGATAAGCTATTAAAATTGCAGCAAAAAAATCATGTAGTGAGTTATGAGACTCAAAGATCAACCACACTTTGATTCTTCTATTCAACATTGCATGGTATAAGAAAACAAAAAGGACCGAAATTATTTCTTATTTATTGGAAAGTTATTTCAATTTTCATTGACAAAATCATTTTCAAAACTAGTAGTTATCAATATATAATTTATATCTTTAACAGAAAAATATATAAATATATCTCGTTTAATCCATTTTGCAATTTAAACCTAAAAAATAAGAATATATACAATAACATTACTAGATCTAATAAATTTACTTATGCAATCTTTGTTGTTTTTTTACAAGACGATATGGAGTTTTGATTTTGTTAAATTGTTATTAGAAAAAAAAGAGTTATTTGGGAGGTGAAGTTGAAGAATTCAAAAGGGCAAAGAAACGTAAGACGTGTCCTGTCTTCTTTTGAAGAGTCAATTATGCTCGAAGGTTTGAGACTTGAGAGAGACTTTTGAGAAAGGCAACTTGGTACATCGAACCTATATCGGCACTGAATTTTCTTTTACTTGACTATAAAATGAATAAATAATTGAGTCATCTCCCTTTTTGTTACATCTTCCTTTATTCTTCTGTGTTGTTTGCTAAAATTCGTATCCAATCATTTCGTATAGTCATAATTTGCATTCTAAAACGTGACTTGGAAGTTGGAATTCAAATTCTAATTGTTCAAAATAAATATAGAGTCGTAACACTACAAAGTTGGTTTATCTCTTATACCCAGATAACAAAATTTCGCATTTGTTTAGATATCAATTACACATTAGATGATCCAAATTAATCCATGGGATTTGTATCTAGTTAGCTAGCTAAAAAAAAGCCAGCAAAACTAACTCTGCAATTTTTGTTAAATACCTTTATTCTATCGAATTTTGTTAAATACCTAACCCTAAAAAGTATGTTTGTAATAGCTCCATAATAACAAACGAAAACAAAAAAAAGTTTGGAAATGGACAAGTAACTAGCGTCTAGCACCTTTTAAACTCTTGATAAAGCTATATTAGGTATTGTATTATGTCTAGTTTTGAGAAATACCGTTACCAAATAATTAATGTAAATAATGTATTGCTTATGCTAAAACTATTGCTTCCCGTAAATTCCTATACGTATTAGAAATATACATTGGATTTAAAGGAACAACAAGTTCCATACACTGATATACTTGATACTTCCGCATACATTTTTCACAAGTAAAAAGTCATTAGTGGACTATTTTCTTTAATATATATATGTTTATTCATGATTAGCCGTTGCTATTTTGCTAGAGAAGACTTTCATTCTTCATATCGTTGCTTACATTATTCGTTTGATAATGACATAAATAATGCGATGCCTCCCACGAAATTCTCATTTAGTCAAAAGACTCGCGGGAGAAAATAATTCGTTTGATAATGACATAAATTATCGTGATAGTTTTATGAAAGAAGTATAATTATGATATTTTTCTGTTTTAATTTTATGATATTTAACTTTCCGACAATAGGTCTCACATCGTAGAATGAATATATTTCTTTTTGACTTCATAAAAAAAAATCAGTTTAATTTAATTTTAATGTTGGAAAAAAAAAAACTTATCTCTACTCTATATATATACAAATATACAATCGATATTTACTAAACCTTTTTCCCTCAGAAGCCAACAGAAAAAGAACAAGAAAACTACCTTAAATTTTCATAACCCTTTTTATTTTACTTTTTCCAGCAATCAAATCTTAGCCTAATACAACAGATTGTAATTTTAACCTGTAAATTCGGTTATTACATTTAAACTCGTGTTCCCGGTTAAATTCGGTTTACCTAGATTCTCTGCAACGGTAGACATCTAATCTCAATATTCCGACAATGTTAACATGTAAACTTAAACACGAACACAAAAAATTAAAATCAAATCCATACTATCTCAGAGCCTCTTAAGGCTCATATTGAGTAAATCACAGACCAATATCGATAATCATTATCGACACAATGGTATGATGTATTAGAGAAATCAGTGTTGATCCTCTAAAAAACCAAGTCCTATTTCATCTCAAAAACAGATAAATACTTCACACTTCGGCAACATTTTCCCACTTACCCCAAAAGCACAAGACTTTACCAAAATCATCTTAGCTATCTCTATGATCTACAAGCTAATTCACCAGACAGAAAGATCCGAGATCGATTGAAACAGTCTTAAAAAGTGTTGATCGGTTTCTACAAACTGCAGCTCAATCCAATCTCTCAGCTCATTCAAAACCAAATCACCAAAGAAGAGAAAACAAAAGAAACGTAACAAAGGAGTAAACTTTATCAAGCGTCATGATTCTGAAAGAAGAAAATAAGCCAAATTCACCATTAGATTCACTGATTCACTTCACAGTGTTCACATCTCCCTTCAATCACTTATCTTTCACAACTTTTGGATCCCATAAGTTTTGATTCCTCAGACCAATGGCGTGAACAGATATGACTTCAGAGACTACGGTCATATTATTATTGGACAAGAGATTCGGGAGAAAAATTAAGGAAACATTTAAAAACACAATCTTTTCAAAAAGGTCACTCAAAAGTACCTTTTTTTCAATTTCAAGACGAAGAAACAAAAGGGAAATTTCTCTCAAACATGTCCGATTTCGAATCCTTGCACTCAAATCCACACCCACACTGAGGCGACTCCAAAAACTCCTGGATCGCGAAATTCGCCGACGTAATCCCGACGGAAAACTCCATCTCGTCTCCGTTCCTGATGACCTCGACGATATTAAGCCACAAGAACAGTACTTTCACCTTAATACCGGTCAGTTTCTTGAGCTTGTTCTCGGAGATGTAACCACTGATCGTCGATTTGTAGTTCAACTGGTAAGAACCCACGAGAGAGAAGCTGCAGGAATCGTTGAAATACGCATGGAATTTGCCGGTTGATGTGTCTAAATCATAAGCCACGACCCCTATAGGAAGGATTCCGACAGGGAAGTTGTAGCTCTGAAGAAGAGAATATGCCGTCGGAGAATCTGCTTCGGCGAGTGAAGAAGGTAAATGGAAGAGGAAGAGAAAAGAGGCGATTAGAATCGGGAGACGAGACATTTGGGTTTTTTTTCTCCGATTGAATCCAATTCGAATCTGTACGAGTAAACGTCAGAAGAATCAATAGATTTCTCCGCCTTTGGATTTCGTTTTTTTTTTCCCGTCGGAGACTTTTTCTAATGGCCGTGGAAAATATCTTTTTTGGATTAGAAGATGTAAGAATACGATGTCGTTTCGAGAAGACAACTGGTCCACGTGGCTAAACTCACAGGCTGTCAGGTTTTAATGATGAGACTAATTATTTTTGGAAAGGTATCTCTACTAGATAATGTTGACATCATTTGCATTAAGACATTTGTTAACAAAAATATTTAAAAAAATTACACAAGGCTTACTCAACAATATTAACTATTTGAGCTTTTTTTTTTTATTTTAGCTATTTGAATTTTTAACTTTTATTAGATGTTTAAATTCCGAACTTTTATATGGAGTAGTAAAATTTATAATATTTGGGTTCGTGAGGCTAATCCAAAAGTTGAATAACTCTGTTTCATCAAAAAAATCTCACACAAACTGAGAAACAGAGTAGAAACGTTAGTAAAAGTTACATATTATTTAATTGATCTAAGAGCACATAAATAAAATAAAGGATGTCATAAAAAATGATTCGTTACAAAAAAAAAAAATTAACATCAATTAAATAAGTAAACTAGTTTTAATATAAAAGATCTTTTTTTACATCAATTAGGCCTAACATCAATACACGACATTTTCCCAACGGAGTTCGAGTCATACTACTCATAAGAGAAGGCCTTTTTATTCAGTACAGCACAAGGCCCATTAGATTCAAGAAGAAAAGAAAAGCCCATTACAATCGAACCCACAACCACACTGAGGACTCTCCACAAAATCAGCCGCCGGGAAACTCGCCGAGGCAATTCCGACGGAGAAATCAAGATCGTCGCCGTCAAGAGAGACCTCAACAATATTAACCCAGAAGAAAAGCACCTTAACACTAACGCCTTTCAGGTTCTTGACATGACCGGTGGATATAACGCCGGAGATAGTTGATTTGTACTTGAGCTGGTACGATTGGATGGAGAATTCACACGTGTCATTAAAATAGACTTTGAAATCGCCGGTTTTGGGGTTAAGCTCGTAGTCAACGACACCTTTTGGGAGGATTCCGGCTGGTAAATTGTAGCGTTTAACGGCGTCGTAAGCGGTTGGCTTTTGGTCGGAGACGGCGAAAGAGACGGTGGTGAGGAAGAGAAAGAAGATGAGAGTTGAAATGGTTTTTGCGTTTGAGGACATGAGTTCTTCTTTTTCACCTTGTTGCTATGATTCGTGTCTAAACTGTGTTGTTGTTTCTCTTTTGAAGCTAAAATTTGGAACGCAAACAGTGGTTAGGTGAGTCTTGTGGACAATGTAAATCGGTGTGTGTCTGATTAAGAGACCCTGCGTTAGATGGACGGTGGAGATTTGATCGACACGGTCACGTGTTAGCCGATGAAACAACGATCGCGTTTCGTGTGCAGTGTAGTGGTTGCAATTTAATAAGTTCAATGTAGATTAACCAAAACCAACCGTGATTGAAGCGAAGCAAGTGAACCAAATTTTCCACTCGATTAAACATGACCGTACTAAACCAAACCAAACCAATGCATATTGGTTTCGATTTCAATCTAATTATCACACTTTCTTAATCGAAAAATTCCTAAGTATTTTTACTTTTCTTCCGAAACGAAAAACTTGAACATGGAAGTATCAAACTCATGTGCGAAAACTGCTATTAATGGAAGAAAGACACAATCTTAGAGTGAAATACAGTTTTGTGTTTTTTGCCTTTTTTTTTCTGGAGAGACCAACGAATCATGTAAAGCAAATCATATTAATTACCAAGGAGGCAAAAGATAAACAAAGGAGAGGAAGAATCAATACTTACGCTTTGTGTTTTTGCTCGGATCATCAGCTCACATCTTTCAATCTCTTTATTAAAGCGTCTAACGATTTGTTCTTCGGGTTTTGCCTCGACCCTCTTGTTCCAAAAGTCCCGAAAATACTATCTGATGGATCTCTGAATTTCTCTGAGACCGTTGCAACTTTCCTGTGATCCAAAGCATTGTAGCTTCTTTCTCTGATCACCGCGTTAACGAAATTCTCAGGATGACTACTCAGAAGCAAATTAATCATCTGTCTTATCTCGACGAAAGCTTTTTTCATCTCTTTCGCTTCTTTATCCGTGAGCAATTGAGTTAGTTCTTCTGTAAAAGACTCCAGCAACTGAATATCCACATCAAGTCCTTTGATTGCAGCCATGCTCAATCTTTTTACTAGATCTCCGCATAATGTTCCAACGATTTTCTCAGAAATGTGAGCAAGGACATCCCGCAAAACCCTTTTTAGGACTTTAGCGGGTAATATCTGCTGCGCGGTGGAAACCAAAGTATCCAAGTAGATCAATACCTCGTTCATGTACTCGTTACCGCCTTGTGGAACATCGTCACTTGTCCAATTGACATTCTCAATCAGTGACATGAATCCGTCTATCTTCTTCTTAAGCAATCCCGAGAGCGTATCTTCTGCAGCGTTTTGGGCTTTGGTTAAGGGAAAATGTCTCCTACCTCGCTCCGCCATTCTCAAAGGAACTCCTGAAAGCTGTGCAGCGTGACGGAAGAAGAAATCGCAAGCACGCTCAAACACAGCCATGTTTGCTGCAACCTGCATTGCCTGAGAAACTCCATGAACCGACGTGTTAATCAGCTTCAACAAAGCCTCGTCGAGAACTTCACCTAGAAGCCTATCCAGATACTTCTTCACAATATCGTAGAAATCAAGCTGACCTCCGTGAGACATGAAACTAACCGAATCCTCAATAAAAGACCGCACAATCCGGCAACAATCTGGCACGGTGGTTGAAAATGGAGCAATGTAAGGGAATGCCGGCACGATATCTGATGTTTGTAACTGGAAAGAGAGCACATTCATGGAATATTCATATTCTTTCTTCATCAACATCTGCTCAAACTTATCTGCTGACAAAGCTTCTGTGATCTGTTTACGACAATCAGATAGTAACAACTCATGATATTTATCCCTATGCTTGCTTAATACTTCGAGAAGGGAATCAACAGCATAGCCATATCTCCGTAGACTCACCCCTAACAAGCTCACATAATCCTTAATCAACAAGAGATGATTAGCCGTCTGCATCCTCGAGAACTGATCCTCCAACTCAGCACACATCTTAGTAACAGCAAGATCCCACAAAAACTCCACCTCAAGCTTCGAAATCAAACCTCCTCCAGTTCTCAAAACTCTATCCTCTACTATGAAAAACCCAGCAATCTGTGCGAAAAACGTCTGATGAGACTCGAGAAACGGAGTCATAGAAGATACCTGGAAGTCAGAGGTAAGCTGAAGTTTCCTATTCTCAAAATAGTACTGCTTGAAACGATATTCAAGGGATAGTGTCTGATGAATGTGATAAGCTCTATACAGCGGAGTCAAATCAAAACCTAGCAATCCTCCACCAGAACTACCAGCATCGCTGCTTTCAGGGCCAGACCCGAATTCATCGTCTTCTTCTTCGTTTAGAGCATAGACGCAATCGCGTAGACTGAGTCTGCTCTGCTCCTCCGCTTGCCTCTGCTTGATCCTGAGCTCTTCCTCTCGCTGTCGAGCAGCGGAAGCTTCACCAATTGCTAACTGACCCAAATTTCGACTCACCACACGGATCTCGACCAACCAATCTCCGAACTCCTTGCTCACTTTCCTCTCCACATAAGATCGAATTGCCGGTATCCTTTTCTCCAGCATCCGCTTCAGCGTTGACGAAGGAGTTTTCTCCATGAAATCGCTCTCAATCGAGTCCACACACTTCAACGCCATGTAGAAATTACCGCTCTGAAGATGCTGATTGGCTCGGGAGACAAGCTCCATAACACGAACACAGTGCGTCACGGCTCCAATCGCCAGATCGACGTTCTTCGACACAGTCTGCGCCTCAACAAGCGAATCAAGAGACGAGAGAAGCGGCGCCGCGACGGACTGGAGTTTAGAATTCGAATCGGAAAGCGCAGATTTGAGCGATTCAACATCTGAGAGAAGCGACTTGAGATCGTCTACGGCGTGGATAAAGTCCTGATAGTGAGCTTTACATACCTCCTCGATCTCCGATTCCTTGGATCGCGCGAAAAATTTGAGATGGTGAAGAAGAGTCTCCGGTTTTCCCGTACCGAACGTTTTCCGCACAAACGGTCCCAAATCCTCACCGTTACAAATTGCAGAAGATATCAAGAGTTCGTCAAGCTTCTCCGCCGAGTCTATACCGGCTCCGGCGGTTGTGGGACCCACTTTCCGCCGTACTTTCGATGATTGCATTATTTTCTGATATTTTTTTTCCCCCAAAACTGGTTTTTAGGTAAAGCGTACAACGAGGAAGAAGAGGGGGGATTTTGGATTTGGACAACAAATTGATTTGGTGGTGAATGTGGTTTGACTAAATTGACATCGCTGTTGAAGCAAGAAGACGAGGGTGTTTTTGTCTTTTCAAAAGCGGAGTGGTTTTCTCTGACTTTCGGGTGAATATTTGTCTAACAAGACTGAGTTTTACGCGTGATAGGCGCGTGATAACACGCGCTAGAGATTGTAAGATGGTGATATATTTTCTTCCTTATTTACAATAATGTCCTACCAGATTTTTTATGTGATACTTGAGAACATATTTGTTCTTATATTTTCCGAATTATTTAAACGAGCGAATACACATATGAACATTCAAACCCCATTACAAGTAGGCTCAGACCAAGTAAGAAAGTGCCCTTGAGAAAAAGAGTACAGAAGAAGAACTAGGACAAGAATGCGATTTCGCGGGTTCAGAATTTCTTGAAGAAGCCATAGATATGATCAGTGACCTCGTCGGGCTTCTCTTGGTGGAGGAAGTGACCTACACCTTCCATTACCACAACTTCTTGTAGAAACGGAACGTGTTTCTTCAAACCACCTTCATGTATGTATTCCTTTGTTCCGGGTATATGGTATGTAATGTCTAGATCACCCACTATGAATTTCACAGGAACCTTGATTTGTAGACCAGCCCATGGCGCCGTCAGTTCCCAGCTTCTACGGATTAGGAAAAGACCAGATCGATTCAGGGTCCAAGATTAACCATGAGAAGATAAGTCTGATATGTGGAATTGGTGGCTAGAATTCATAAGACTTACAGGTTCATAGCGCGATAGTAGTTTAGTCCACCGGTGAAGCCTTTTTGGCTAAACTTGTCTGCATAGAAACTGACGTCTTGCTCGGTGAACCAAGCAGGCAACGAAGGTGGATCTGGTAAACCTCTGAAACCAAGTGTCTTTGGAATGCATGGTGGGCGTGGATTACGCGAAGTGAAAAATCTGTTTATTAACTTCTTTGTATCAACTTGAGCAAAGTCCTCTTCAATCTCTCCAGGCTCCTGAGACAAGAAACTCTGAATGTTTAGTATAGAGACCAATTTAAGCAATGAAAACCACAAGACTGATCCGATCCAACTTGCATTTACCTAAAAGCAACCATATACCCAAATAAAGTAAATGACTTTGACTTTTACTTGACTATATTAAAAGCAAACACTATTGCTTTTTCAAATCATCAATTGCAACTTGAATATCAGAGGCTGAACTAATTTGAGCATTGTATAGGTAGGTGATGGTCCCGGTTTCCATAGATCCAAACAGCAATTAATAGTGGCTGATTTCGAGAAATTACCCATTTTGATACATTGTCACATAAAAGCTCAGCTTTCTTCAAGCAGCATCAAGATTCCTCATTGCACAGGGCAAAAAGGTATTCGATGCAATATCATACCTGGAGAATCACTCACTTACGGTCTCAATCAGTTTACTAAATTCAAACAGCTAACCACCAAACAAGCACTGGCTAATACTAATAGGCCTAAAACTCTTGTTGATGAGTCAATGTGACAATGAAGAAGATCCATTTAAGCACCAATTTATAATTTCAACACATTCTTCACCATACCATGTGCAACCCTCGATAGCCTAATCTAATCCTAAATAGTAAATCTACAAAAGAAGAGAGAAGCATCAAAGCTAAGCTTTAATTGAGTTGTAAGTTGTAACGCATAAACGCTAAATTATATTCTTCATTTCAACCACTGGAAAATTCATCAATACTCTGAATTTCAATTTTAAGTTTTATGAGTTTAAATCTCACCTGAAACCTGCAGACGTAGTAATCGTCGCCAAACAAAGCCCTAAACGCATCAACAGGTTTCACAGAAGGATTCCTAGGATTGAATACAACGCTTGTGTTGACCAGCGCGTTGACTCGATCAGGCCGGATCATACAGAGCCACCACGCGACGATTGCTCCCCAATCGTGGCCGACGAGGAAAACCCGGTCAACCCCGAGTGAATTCAGTAATCCGACGAGGTCTCCGACGATTTGAAGGACGGTATAAGATTCAGGAGACGGCGGAGATTCGGAATCGCCGTATCCTCGGAGATCCGGAGCGATTGCGCGGTAACCTAAGCCAGCGAAAGAGAGAAGCTGGTGGCGCCATGAGTACCAGAGATCAGGGAATCCATGGAGGAAAAGGATAACTGGACCTGAACCGATCGAAGCCACATGCATGTTTATGCCGTTGGTGGAAATCGTTGTGTGCTCGATCTTCTCCATTGTTTCTTCTCTTCTCCGTCGTCAGTTCTCACTCTCAGCCTCAGGTGCTTGGACACAGGAATTTATTTAAATTGAGATATTTATTTGTTTTTTTGGCTACTAAAAAAAAAAGTAATCATTTGTGACCAATGACCCATAATATCAATTTTTTAACTGGTCCATAAAGAAATATCGGTGACCAATTACACTGTATCCGTTTTTTCAAAAGCACGGTAAATAGAATTATATTTCGAATTTCATAAAATTTTCAAAGAATGTTCAAAACAATGTCTACTATGGACTAATAATAATTAAGATCATTTTTCCCCCAGAATTTAACAAGTAATAATAATTAACCCAAAAAAAAAACAAGAAACTAGGAAAGTAAACCGGCCATATAAGGCACACCACTCTGAACCATCCACTCATCTCCAAATAAGAAATTCGAAACAGTAAAATTGTTGGCATCAGTAGAGTTGATCACGTGATGACCAGGCCAAACCACCCGATTCGTGGTATTCGAACCGGATCCGGTATTGTTATACTCAGCATAGTACAATGTACTCAATGCGAAATCTCCATTCCACTCTCTCCAACCAACCGGTTCAACAAAACCATCCATATACGATTGCATGAAAATTGTCCGTGAATACTCTTTCCACGGTCTTCCCAAATACGTTTTAACCGTATAATTGCTCGAAACCAAATCATCCGCAGGTTTAATCGTACAATTGTGTATCGAAGTTCCTGTATTTTGGTTAGGATCGGTACGACCTTGAGCCGTGATAGCGTTAAACTGGTTCTGCAACGGTTGTCTCGGATACAGATTACAGTTTTGTAACACAACAGCTGCGTTTCCGAATATGAAATCGACTGTTCCGTAGATATCGCATTCTCTATAGAATTGTCTCAAAGAATGTGTGTATAAAGTGTCTTGGTAAGCTTCGAAACTGCAACTATAGAAGATAGAGAGATCGGCGCTGCTCCTCAATGCAACGGCCTGGTGCTTCTCTGGCCCGGCTGTGTTTCGGAAAGTCATGTTCACCGCAACGAAGTTCGGCGATGTCACGGCTGAGAAAAAAACAAACAAACTCGCAACGGTTAATTCTTTGTTTCTGACACATGCTATAAATAAAGCCGATAATAGAAAATATAGGAAATGATAATAATAATAATTGTTAATGCGTCTTGTCACTTATTCACTACTCTCCTAGAAGTAATATAAAGTTTGTCATATAGTGAAAAACGTGTAATTTTAAGATTCAAAATTTTTGGTTGATTTTAAGATCAGTCATATGTGTCGGTAACATTGCAAAAGTGGTTGTATTTTTTTATTACAATATAAATATCATTTAAATTGTCTAAAAATACTACTTTTTAAAAATACCAGCAAAACTATAAATTTTCGAAAATATATAATCAATTTTAAATTTAAAATACTAGTTTTCTCAAAAATGCCATCAAAATAAATTTTCAAGGTAATCTTTTATTGGAGTATTTTTATGGAATTTTTTTATTTTAAATAGGTAAAAATAATTAAAAACTAGTTTTTAAAAAAAATAAGAATAATTAAAAACTAAAGTTTTTAAATTTAGTTTTGCTTAAAACCTAAAGTTATTAATTAACGTGAAACAAAGCGTTATCTCTTATGGACGTACCAAAAGTGGCGGAGTTGAAAGTGGTCCAACCGTCCACGACGTTCCGGTTACCGGTAATAACCGTACGGTTGATTCCGTCACCGATCATCATAAGATACCTTTTGTTTTTCGCGATCACTACGTTTTCGTCATAAACACCTGACGTCACGTAGATAACGAAATAACCGGCGCTACCGTCGGTTTTATTTGGCGCCGCCGTAACGGCTTCCGTTATGGTCGTGAAATTCCCCGTTCCGTTTTGGTTCACCGTTACAATCTCGCTCACAAGCACCGTGTTTCCGTCATTGTCGTCGGCGAGCTTCCTCCGGCTTAAAGACTCGTAAACGGCACGTGTCCGTTCCGTCATCTTTAACGGAAGAGCTCCGTTACGAAAATGACGGAACGGCTTTGTGTGAGTGTGAGTGTTCTGCTGGTGGGCCCAAGAGTACTGTTTCTTCTTCTTTGGGACCCACCCTTTAGTGAACAAAGCGAGCGAAACGCTGAAAAGCTTCGTGTCGTTAATCAGAGGCAATGCGACGCCGTTTCGTATGGTCCACGAAGAGGAAGCGGCGGTGTTTACGCCGTCAAGACACGTTTGCTCGTTAGTCAACGCCGCAGAGAGAAGCGTTTGAATTTCGTCGGCTTTGGAAAACGACAGCGTTTTGGACGATGCGGTGACGTTAACGGTCTCAAACGACGTTATGAGATAGTCTGTTGTGAGGCTTGCGAGGTCACGGCAGTCTTGGAGAGCTCTAACGGCGGATTGGGATAATACGACATTGTTGCGTTTGAGGTATTTGTCAATCGTGCGTGTGAATTTTCGCGATTGCGTTAGCGATTTGCGGAGGGAGAAGCGGCCGTAGTCGCGAACGTCGCCTTGAGATGTTTGTGGGAACACTGATTTACAGAATTTGGGATCTGGCGTCGTTTGGCAGATGGTCGAGGAAGAGTTTGAAGAAGAAGAAGGAAGAATTTGAGAAGCAATGAAGAGTGTTTGAAGAGATAAGAAGAGTGTTATGAGTAAGAGTTTTGGAAATGCCATGATTTGTTTTTTGGGGTAGATTTGGTGTGGTTTTGGAAAAGTAGGTTTAGTGGGTTTATATAGAGTGGTGGAGGTTTGGGATATAGGTCATATAAATGTTAAATTCGTTATTTTTTAATGGAATATAATATAAATTTTTAGATGTTTTTTGGATCTATGAGCATCTATAGAACCCATTGCATTTACAACCGCAAATTCAGACCATGTTAAAAACAAAAATGGTTAAAACGGATAAAGAGTGCGTAACAAATGCGGTTGAACAAGTGTTGAATCATGAATGTTAGATTCACAAGTTTAATAATTAGACAAATTTCCACGTTTTTTTATTAGCATTTTGAAAATATTCGGATTGAAATAAAAAGTATATATACAATTTTTTTTTTAAAATAATACAAACAACCGATGTATAAATGTACCATTTATTTTGTTAAGATAAATGTGTTTCGTTACGGACAGGGAACCATTGTTCACAAATGATGTATAAATGTAGTTGTTGTGGCTATATTTTCTCAAATGTATATATGATGTGTTAATTTAAATGTTTTATTCCCTTTTTTGGTTTATATATAACAAAACAACAATAATGCGAATTTTAGGTTTTCCAAGTCAATATCGATCTTGGAGTCTTCTGAGATAAAAACGCGTTGTTAGTTATAAATATATTATCATCGGACATAGCATCTTCAAAGCTGCCCAGCTGTTTTGGTAAAGATCCATGTTCGTTCATGTCTTGGCTCTAGCGAATCGGATAATAAAAGAATATTAGTATATGATATGTATAAACTTACCACTATATTAATTGTATATAAAGATTTATGCATAAAACTAATGAATATGAAACTTTTTATTATGCAAAATTTCGGAATTCTCCGTTTTTTGACTCGTGGTTTGTAAATTTTGAAATTAATCAGATTTATTCATAAAATTCGATTAGTAAAAAAAACAAAAATGTATATGCACATCTCAGATATGGTAGAGAAATATTGTCAACGACGGTGGCAATGTGTTAGGCAATTATATACTATAGACTATGCATATAATGTATTAAACTAGTATTATTGTATAGTCTCTCTTTAAATTCTCCGTCTTTTCACCTAAAATTAACTATCTTAGGCATGGGGCAAGTTATTGGCTATTTGACTTATGAGCGCAGATTAATTAAAAAATATGTGTCTTCTCTTTTGGAAATTTGTGATAATTTGTTCACTTATTATACGCTTGCATACAACAATATATATAAACACACACATTGTATTAACTTTTGAATATAAACTGCATTACCATAAAATCATTTGTGTATGTATCTTTACTACACATCACTTATGATAACACCTTCAATTTCAAAAGGAAAAAAATGAAAAGAAACAACACCAGCTTTTTGTATAATTGCAAGATTAACATTATTCTACAGAAAATACAAAGATATATTAGTCTATTTGAAAGTATCTAGCTTTCTTTTACTATCAGGGATAATAGAAAGAAAAAAACTGCATTAATTCTTAACCATTCAAACGAGATTATACTTTTACGCAGCTCGTTTTGGTTTTTTATCTTTTCTTTTAATAGAACGGAGATCTCATAACTTTAACAAAACTATCATAGTTATTTAAGAACATTTTTCCCCATTTTGTCAACATTTTTAAATATGTATATGATGTGATGTAGAAGAAAATGTTTCAGCAGGAACATTTTTTTGGGTCAACACGCACAAATAATTGAGACTCAAGAAGAGTCAAGTCCTAGTAATCACTTTCTGGTCCACATTTAAATTTTGCATTTAAATTAAATAACTATTTCTTAACGAATTTTGCAGTTGTTTTGACTAAACTGGTTATTAAGTAGTTATTATTTTGTTTGGATCTATATTTGATTTTTTTTGTTGTCGCATTAGTGGGACAGTGCATGGCATGTTATTGTGGACCTTAATTTTAATTGGATATATGCGTAAACGGTAAAAAAGAAGAAGCAGACGGTCCGAAAACGATGGACTTCTGAGTCTAAGACTTGACTGTGACGTCAACTTAACTATGATAAAACATTCGTTTAGTTGCATGTTTCCTTGGTAATCCTTTTTCGTTAATTTCATTATTTTATATTTGTATGATATTTTGTCTTTTTTTTAAATATATACTCATATGACTTTTCTGAATTCAATATGATCTTAAGTGAAAAAATTAGGAACTAACTGTCCGTATAGACAGACATAAGTTACAATGCCACATGAACTTTTGTTAGAAAATGCTGTTAAGTATACGTGGTTGAGTTGAATTCAGTTTCTATATAGAGTTTAACTTTAATTTAGCCAAATAGATTATTAAACGCACTTTCTATATAGAGTTTAATTTAGCCCGTAACTCTAAAACAATTAAGGAATGAGATTTGCGCTTTGAGTTTGATTTATTTATTTATTTTTTTTCTGATCGAAACTTGAGTTTGATTAAACGTGAAAACTTTACGGTAAAAAAGTGACGCGCATAAAAAATGTAAGGAATGGAGAAAAAACGACACACACGTTATACTCTACTTTTTTCACTTGTCAATTTGTATGCCGACATAAATATAAGACAGACAAAAACGGCACGCATTCTACCATCTACGATTTTACGTGTATGGGAAGCTTTGAAATTCCTTATGAAGAAACGTATTGAATAAAAAAAAGTATACAATATATATATTCACGTACCCTGAAATTAAACGAATCGAATCAAACCCAAAATATTTTTCAAATTGTTTTCTTTGATGCAAAACAAATTTTGTTATACTTATACGGTGACGTATAAATCATGTTTTTAATCTACAATAGAATTGATAATGATATCATTCAACCAATCCTTAATCATGTTTTTGTTATACTTATACGGTGACGTATAGATAATCAGTAACATGTTTAATCTACAATCGTCCGGAAAAAACAAAACAATCTCATTTGTCTAGAACCTTGTGGTCAGATGGTAAGGAGATGGGTCTGAAACACCAACACGTTTCTGGTTCGATCCACCTACTGCGTGAAACTATAACACATTTTTTCTGGACATCCACACGGATATGAGCCTTTGCTTTCGGGCCCATTTGCATATCCGGAGAGAAGGTCTATCCGTGGACTACACCTCCCCCAAGAGATTAGTCTGGCCCTTCCATAGACCTGAAATTTATCTCTGAGTTATCAAAAAATAAAAAAAACAAAACAAAATAATTATATATACATAAAACATAAAATGACACGATAAGTTTATTGAAATAAGTTAATAAAGAAAAATGTTTTGATACCAAAAAAAAAAAAGAAAAGAAAAATGTTAGATGAAGTAATCAGACAGATCTTTTAACTGATTTCATCTAAGTTAAACTTGCCCTTAACAAACTATGGCCGAGTTGGGCCTCGTGCTTGTAATATGTTTTATTTCTCATGCAATTTCAATAGTAAGCCTTTTAACATAAAAAAAAAAAATAACTATGGTTAGCAAAGAACCAAACCGAAATAAAGAGTTTACTTTCACAACACTCAAAATTAACGTTAATCAACAAAAAATGTATAATGACTATAATCTTATGCTCCTCCACTTGGCCTTTACCCTTACCCAGTTACCCTTTGTATTCACATCAACCAATGTTGTTATCATGATTACTTTCAATAAAAATATGTATTATCCAATATTGAGATTAATTGTCACTTGTTTCTATCAAATATGCATCTCTATATTTTACTTGTCACAAAGTTGTGTTTCAGTTGCCTCTCTAGTGTACACCTGAATATTTGTTAATTACGTATCTAAAACACATAATATTCTATATATATATCAGATAAAGAAATTCCACAACATCTTTACAGATCCCTCACAATCTAATTGGCTTTTGCTTTACTTCTCTGCCACAAGTGTTCAAATGATAGTGACTAATATCCCAACAGAGATGTAAAAGTATTAGCTGTTGGAATATAACAGAGATAATACTTTTACATCTCTGTTTCATAAACTCGAAATCAGACCCGATCAAGATGACCCTGGGAAGCTCAGGGGTTGGATTTGGACACCTCTAGGGTTTATAAACATGTTCAATAGATGGAAGGATATTGGTGATACCATGTTGGTTTTGGTGACTTTCAGAATCATGGTTAGTAAGCTGGTTATCGAGACTGGTTTAACTGGTTAAGAGAAGACGAATTGAAGGAATGAGAATCTCGGTTAAGGAGTGGTTAGAGTAGGTTAGAGGTTGTTGTTCTAAACACTCTGTTACGAAACAAAACAACTGATTGGCCCTCTCTTTATAAGTAGATTCTGATTTCTGAGCTTGATTAAGCTTGATGATGATGTACATTCGGTTCTCTCTCTTGTAACAACTTCAAATCTAGTGAATTTCTGATTGATCTTGGGCGAGGCGCAGGATCCGAACTCGTAAAATCATGTGTTCTTCATATTTGATTGATTGATTCACTTCTTCTCACTCGATCCATCTCAGTTCATGTTTCGAGTGTATAATCAGTTCTTGGTGCTCGAATTTGAAGCAAGATTGGTATTTGTATTGGACATAACAACATTGCGATTGACTTGAAAGGCGAAGGAAGATTCATGGCGAGTTCTGCTCCAGAGATGTGTTACTTGAACGACAAATGAAATATTACTTAACCCAAAAAAATATTTGAAATATTTAAAAGTAAAAATATGTAAAATTTGAACTTGGAAAATCTTAGATTGTTACTTATGGCTAAACCTCAATTATAGTTATTTTAAAATTTAGTAATAATTGGAAAATCATGATTCCAACAAGAAGACATGTATATTAAGGCACAGGATTTTTTGGGTTCAAATATTTTTGACCTTTTCAAATCAAATACAAGTCAAACATAAATGCCGGTCAGATATCAATATTTAGATTTTGTGAGTTTTTTTATGGAAGTTTTAGATCGTGTTTTATAGTCCATGCATTTTATGTGATTTATTTAGTAACATTTTGAAAGTTTATTCATTTTGAACAAAGACTTCCAAAAATTCAAATTTTATCATTTGTAAGGAAGTAAATACATCGCATATATGTTACTTTTTTCCTGTCACGTTCAACAAACTTCGAAATCTTCGATTAGCTCATAGACGAAGATATAACCCATTTGCTATTCTCCATTCTTAATATAAAACAAAAGTGCGGATCTTGCATCCACATTTTGGCGCCGTCTGTTAAGGTTTGATCCCTTCACAGGCTACGTAGGCTAAATAATATTCCTTTCCAATTCCATATACAAATCCCATTAAAATATATATTACTTTTATGTCATTCTTCTTCGTTTTTGGGAGTTTATTATATAAGTTCCCCTTTCACTTCAGATTTCAGCTTCTCTTTTGAATTTCTCCCTTTGCACATTTTTTTTTCTTTCAAAAATGAATAATCCAATTAGAAAAATTCTCAACTTACGACTACCATTAACCTTTCTCCTAATCTTCTTAACCACCGTCGTTTCATCTCATTCACCATCAACCCTCAACAAAACGCAGCGTTTTACATCCTCCGACAACATCACTGAGCTCGTCATCGCCACTTTAAACCAAACCATCTCAAAGGTCAATCTGTCTTCCTCCAACTTCTCCGACCTCCAAAACCGTCTCGGCTCCAACATCAGCCATCGCGACCGTTGCGCATTCCAAGACTGTCTCGAGCTACTCGACGACACCTTCTTCGATCTCACCACCGCGATCTCGGATCTCCAATCTCCTTCTCCGGAGCTCCACAACGTCAATATGTTGCTTAGCGCCGCAATGACGAATACACGAACGTGTCTCGATGGCTTCTCTTCTAGCGACGATCAAGAGAGTTCGAATAATAATAACAATAAGAATAATACATATGGAGTGGCTGAGAGCATGAAGGAGAGTCTTTTCAATATCTCTAGACACGTCAGAGAATCACTAGCTATGCTTGAGAATATTCCGGGGAAATTAGAGGATGATGTCGGGTTTCCGGTGTGGGTCGACCGGAAACTTCTTCAGGCTCCGGTGGAAGAGACTAAGTTTGATCTCGTCGTGGCTCAAAATGGTACCGGAAACTTCACAACCATCGGGGAGGCCTCATCGAAAGCAGGTACAAAAACGTTAAATATTAGGTTTGAATTGTAAGGTAACATGTAGATGACTATATCATTATGCATGTTTTACCAATCACGAAATTATATAAATCACTTCTTCTTTTTTCATTTTAGAATTGTTAGGAAACACTTAGTTTCCAAAAACAGAGTAAGACAGAGTAAAAACAATCACAATCTTTTGATTGTGAACAACAATACGATTCTGTCACGAAACACACAACTTTTATTAATCTGAAAAACTTGTCTTTTTACAAACAACGACATTGTCTTATATAGACTTGAAACAACACAACCGAATGATATAAAGAGTTACGACTCTTCTTTGATAAATAACTACCTTAATTAATTGTGACCCTTAATACATTTAAACTTAAAATACTTTAATTTATGAAACTCAATTATAGACCAACAATTTTCAGTGCTTTTTTCTTTTTTACGGCTTAGTGATTATTATTTATTTTCTTCTTTTCTTTTGGTCGATTTTGTTTTATTTTTTCTTTACGTAGAAGCTAGATTTTAGATTGATTCCGCGCAAAAAAAAAAAGAAAAGAAAAAAACATAAAACATTAGATGACATTAGAAATTTCATAAGGTATGGGGCTCTGCATTATAAACCCATATTTCATTAACATGTAAATTTGATCACATAAACTCTTATAAATAAATTCAAGAGTACTGCTAAGTTGACGAAATATTTATAGATTCAAGAGAGAAATTCTCCTTTAGTCCTTCTTTTGATTGGTTTTTGCAAAATTATTACTCATCACAGCTCCAAGTTTTCGATGAAACTTTTTCTTTGAAGGCTCTCTTTTTTGTTCCAACAAAACATCTTAAACTTTAATTAGTACTCATCATCACACATACAACAACAAAAAATCTTAAACTTGAAGAACAAAACATTTTATTTCATTATTCCTACGTGGAAATCAATGACAATAGTCTTCACAAAATATCTCATCTAAACTAACGATCTCAACGCAACCAAAATTCCCATAAACGTCACTAAAAAAATTAAGAATGATCCTAAATGGACAATGCAAAAATATATCCAGATAAGAAAATTTTCACCAATCATAATCATTCATCAAAGAGGCCAATTAAACAAAAATTTCCATAAACTCTGAAGATATTCCATGAGTGTAGTATATATTGATATTTGTTTTTTTTAATGGTAGATTTGTGATATATATAAAATGTGGGGTATATTTCGAAAACATTGAAATACCGAGGGAGAAGACGATGATAATGTTTGTCGGGGACGGAATCGGACGGACAATAATAAAAGCTAACCGCAGCTTCGTAGATGGATGGACAGCATTTCACTCTGCTACCTTTGGTAAGTTTTCTTCTTAAATTTCTGTTTAGTCCCTCAGTTTTATAATCCTAAATATTTTGCAGCTAATATTAAAAATCAATCAAATAAACAGTCTTCGTAGGCTTTTTATCAAAAATAAAAATAAAAAAATTTATGTCGTCCTCCATGAGTAAACTACATCTATACGTTAACAACAAATGTTTCAATCACTAGTATACTTTTTTCCCCCGATTTATATATGAATAAAAATAAAATATGATAATTATGATAGAAATCATTTTATTAGCCATTATTGCGGTTCATTTGGTTAGTTTTTGTTTCTTCCAATCTTTGTTATAAACTATAGTTTTTAATTGAGGAATATTAGTTACACGTTTTGGTTTATGCAGGCGTGAGAGGTAGTGGCTTCATAGCTAAGGACATATCATTCGTGAACGATGCCGGACCGGCCAAACATCAGGCTGTGGCGTTGCGAAGCGGATCTGACCTCTCAGCTTTCTACCGATGCAGTTTTGAAAGCTACCAAGACACCATTTATGTCCATTCACACAAACAGTTTTATCGAGAATGCGATATATATGGCACAGTCGACTTCATATTTGGTGACGCATCGGTTGTGTTCCAGAATTGTAGTCTCTATGCTCGTAGACCAAATCCTAACCAGAGAATCACATATACTGCTCAAGGTCGGGAAGATTCACGTCAACCCACGGGTATCTCTATAATTAGTTGTAGGCTTTTGGCTGCACCCGATTTGATCCCGGTTAAAGCTAGCTTCAAAGCATACTTAGGTCGTCCATGGCAGTTATATTCTAGGACAGTTATCATAAAGTCGTTTATTGACGATCTGGTAGATCCTGCCGGTTGGTTGAAGTGGAAAGGCGATTTTGCCCTTGAAACATTATATTATGGAGAGTATATGAATGAAGGACCCGGGTCGAACATGACAAACCGGGTCAAATGGCTTGGTTTTAAGCGTATTGAAACCGTAGAGGAAGCAACTCAATTCACTGTCGGTCAATTTATCCAAGGTAACAAATGGCTTAATTCTACCGGAATTCCCTTTACTCTTGATCTCTAAATTTTGAAATAATATATATAAGCAAATTTTGTTACTACCGCATAGGATGGTAAGCATAGGATCAAGTCATTTTAGACTAATGTCCTTCATCTTGTAACATTGTAGAGTAGTTCGTTCTCTCTTTTTCATCTGTTGATACAAAAGCAAAGGAAAAACAAAAACGCCGATTGTGGAGGGAAATGAAGTTAATTGGTTTTACATAGGAGAGGGCATGTATGTTTTTGAGATCGCCAAATGGAGCTCAAAAAGTAATTTTCAGAAAACGCATGAGGGATATATAACCGAATAGGTGTTTACAAAGATCGATTCTTTCTTATAAGGAATAGGTGAGGGTCGTGAGGCTGTTTCTGCGACTCATGGAAGAAGAAAAAGACGACCTTTTTTTGGGATAAAATGTGAATTATGTTACCAAAAAAGGAATGGGAGTATTACAATAGCTAATAGCTAGAAGAAGACCTTTGGATAATAGTTTTGAAAGAATTTTAAAATTTTGTAATTCTCTATTCAGAAAGAAACCCTCACATTTGCCAAAACATTAGGCCTTTTAGAATTAGATTTTGGATTTAGTTTTTAAAAAACTCAGATTTTATCCAATCAAGATTTTTGTGAAAGTAGATTTTCTAAAATATAGGGAATCTAGTTTTTGGAGTTTCTCACCAATTTTCAATAGGAATCTAAAAACCAATATACTTGAGTTTTTTTACATTTCAAGCGAAACAATTTTTTATTTTTTATTTTCCATTTATATATTTTTTAGTTCTTTTTTTTTTTGCAAAATCCAAAAACTAAAATCCAAAATTCAAAATCTAAAAACCAAAAAATATAATCTAAATACCACTTTAAAACCCTCAAACATTCATGGCCTAAAAAACCTTGAACTTTTTATTAGGTTTTAAAACTCTGGCCTTTAAAAAAAAAGGGGAAAACAACCCGAATGTTACTAAACAATAACCATGCAATTGCGTGGTTAATTATTTAAAAAAAAACATTAACCAAGGTGAGGAAAAAAAGGAACATTTATAAGAGAGAAGAGAAAAGCCATTCATGTTCTTAATCTTTTGGTAGTTTAACAAATAATATAACATGGAGCTCAAGTGGTGGATAGAAGGGCCATTCATGTTATTTATTTATTTTTGATACAGTTCGTGAAGAAGAAAACAAAAAGAACACTAGATGTGAAAAAAAAAAAAAAAACGATTCTATAAAATTTACATCAATTGCATCGTTACAAACTATCAATCGGCTGATTTGGTGATCTCCCCGTTTAAATAATAACTTTTCGTATCAAAGAAACATTGAATTCAAAGCGCAAAAAAAAAAAAAAAA
>OVAY01001407.1:0-29891 GCA_900406395.1 Kernera saxatilis | reverse complement strand
AGATACCTAGTACGGTAAGTAACAATATATCACTACAGAGCTTCAAAATAAGCTTAAGTCAAGTCTTAAGCTTAAAACAAGATACTTAAAAATTAATAAAATATCTCCAAAACTTAAGTCGTCTCTAATGACGGATTAATTAAATAAGCTTCAGCCACGTGGTACCTTTTTCAGCACAAAAACAATTCATGATCCAAATTCAAAAGCTTCTAGATATTCATAGTTTTGCAGAAGTGACATCAATCTCTAATATACAAGAAAACTGTAAAAGTATAACCGCATCCACATCCGTAGTAGAGCTGGTCTCACTACGTAGTCTAACATAATCGAAAGAAGCCTGGAAAAGAGTCGAGTTACCTCCTCATCGTCCGAAGATTCCATTTCTTCCTGAAAATTTCATTCAAAGAGTAAATACATTGTGATCTTCAGAACAAAGTATTAGGCTTTTGGAAAATGGTTTAAGCAGTCTATATGAGTACCTCTTCCAGTCTTCTCATGTACTGACGGATCCAATCAGCTTGAGATGATTGGCAAGAACTAAGAGTATTTTCTTCATCTCGCTTGCCCTTCACTCGAACTAAAATTTCAGGCGTTTCCTGCTTTTTCTGGACTGAAGATTCAGCAGACTCATTCCCATCTTCCCGTGAGTTCGATATCACACCCACAGAACCGCCTGCTTCACCAAAAGGAAGGTACAAGCATCAAATGCACGATAAATAGCGGAAATCCCCGAGAATATAAAACCTTTAAATCGTTTATTGGCGTGCTGTTACACATACCAATGCGGGAAGATTCAGCAGACTCATTCCAATCTTTCCGTGAGGTCGATATCACATTTACAGAACCGCCTGCAACACCGACGGGAAGGAACAGGCATCAATGCACGGCGAATAGCGGAAATTCCCCGGGAATATTACAACATACCTGTGGTAGGAAGGCGGGAAGCTCCGGC
This sequence comes from Kernera saxatilis, assembly GCA_900406395.1. Taxonomy (NCBI): domain Eukaryota; kingdom Viridiplantae; phylum Streptophyta; class Magnoliopsida; order Brassicales; family Brassicaceae; genus Kernera; species Kernera saxatilis. The sequence continues at coordinate 28,939 of OVAY01001407.1, read as the reverse complement.
AGAAAAGTTAATCGGCAACTCGTGACTCGGCAAGTTCAAGCAGAGCCAATCAAGAGCAGTCTCAAACGTCGCACAATCCTTAAACAGAACCACAAGCATCGTATTAGGAATCGCCCCCAAAAAACGGAGAAATGTACTGAAATTTCCAACGATGGCGAGAGTTACCCTAAGACAGGAGAGACAGAGCTCAATCTGATCATCTGAAAACCTTTCGCAAGAGAGTTTCTCGTAGAGATTAGTGAGTTTCTTCTTCTTTTGAGCGTCGGAAAGCGCACTGTGGATAGGAGCCCGAACCGGAGAAGCGGTCCGGCGAAAGTTGAGCAAGAGTCGCCGCAAGCGGTCCTCGTCCTCCGGCGAAATCAGAAGCTTTGGGACTTTAGATGGTTTCTTGTGGCTCGAATTTGGTATCGAAGAAGCAACGGCTTTGTTGCTTTGCTTCTTCTGAGGTTTCTTCTTCGTCGCCATTCTCGTCGTACGATCACTCGGAGAAGAAACTGTTCATTTTCATTTTCAATTTCTTTGTATTTTTTAGGGCTTTTTTGTTTGGAGCCAAAAGTTTAAATTGGCATTTCAACTTTGCCCCCAAATATATTTACCTTTTTCCAATTAGCCATATCGTTTAATTAGGAGAATATTCAACCAAATTGTAGGTATAAAAGTAAAACAATGTGTATTTCCTATCATAATAAACTATATATTTGTGTTTGTCCTGCATTATAATGCAGCAATATTTTTTTTTAGGTGTTTTGTCTAACAGGAAATGATTTTTCAATAAGAGGATTATAGGAAAATCAAATGTTGAAGAAAGCACCGAATAAACGATTACAATATACAAAATAGGTGCACACTATGTATATATATAAAAATTAAATGGAGTGAAGATCCATTGTTGATTCGTGGAGGAAGATCCATTGTCGATAAGACCATATTCCTAGTAAATGGAGTGAAGAGATATGCATCAATGGGGTTTTGTATTACTTAGCAAGACAATATGATGAAAGCCTTCTCTCATAGTTTGCTTTGATGTTAGGTCTGAGAAATTCACCTTTATAAACAAAGGTTTCATGAATTATCCGGATAAATTGTGTACTAGCTAGCCTGATCAACTAGAAGGGTAAATTAGGCGTGATTTATCTTGATTATGGTTCTGATTATAACGATCCTGGTGAAAGGAGTTACGTTAAGGTGCCGTATGTGGGTTATAAAAGACGTGGAGAAACCGAAATCAGAATGGTCGGAATATATCTACACTTTTTGGGAGAATCAAGTTGTTGGCTGCAATGTTCCCACCTTTTTGGTGAATGAAGTCGTTGATCGCTGTTTTTCCATCGCTGGAGTGACTGCTACAGGTGATATTGTTTTGGAGATGATTGCTATGATCCATCTAAACCGTTTTATGTTATCTACATCAATCCCGAAAGGAACACTCTCCAAAGTGTTGAAATCCAAGGTCTTGGAGCTGCTAACCATGGCGCTTTTGAGAAACCTAGGAGATGTAAATTGCGTAGACTAGTAGTCATTCTCTTGCTAGACCATGTGGAGGATCTTAAGTTTATTACTATGAAGAAGACGAAGACATCTGTAAGCCCACCAGAACGGGAGACGATCACATCAACATCATCAGCTAAAGCTCACGTGCAACAAGATGGTCGTACGTTTGAGAGCATTAACAAATTTGATTCTCTGCGTCTTTTAGATGATGATGAATAATACAAGTACGTAGTTGTATTCTCTCTGATAAACATCAAGTTATCAAAGATATTCTTAAGAAATTTTTAAGTTTTTATTCAAGTCAGGGCCATTGCTGAAGGTGTCTTCATAGTACTTATTTTGACGACACTATATATTTTTCTCATGATTTACAGGTTTCGTGGCGAGCTTTATGATCTCTTTTCGCTTAGCATTCTGTTCTTTCTGGTTATCGTGTTCTAATTGTGTGTGTTACACGTTACTGGAAGATGTGGAGTGTTGACAAGCTCCATATAGTTTTATATCTTCTCTGCTTTATTCGTTTTTTCTTTTTGTTTTCTTGATCTTGCAACTCGATATCTATGCCACGTTTTATAAGAGGGCTCTGGAGCAGCTTTTTTTGCCGATGAGCTTTGGAGCCATCAAAGATCTTATACTTGGCTTGGCGTTTTATGATTGAGTTTTTTTTTTTTTTAAAAGACCGTTCGATGTGCAACGAACAAAATCTACAAAAACCTTAGCTTCCAGGATAGAAGAAAGCCTCAATAAACTTTAGTACATTTCAGGACAAAAATTGATAAGCCAAGACTTTGCTTGAGAAATATACCAACTAGGAGGTTGGCTTCTCTCGAGATGGAAAGTAAAGGAAAACCATGAAAGGGATTGCTACTCTTTAGCATTCTTGAACACTAAGCTGCTCAGCTTGTCTAAGTGAACCAAAAATGGAATCGAAAACAGAACTGATCATATGGCTATGTAGATGCCAAAACTGCTATACTTGTATTTGAATTCTTGGTATGAAGCTAAGCCATGAAAAATATGACTACTCGACATCTAGAGATAGAGTATTGTTTTTTTCGGTGGAGGCCGTGAGAGCGGTACCAAATCAAGCCAAACTCTAGATAATATATATGATCTCAAAATAACAATGGTTTTTTATTGCAACTTTTGCAGATTGAAACTATGAATGAAGAGAAACAAGATGTGCCTCCACTACTCCAACCAATTCTCATTATGGAAGCAGCTGTGGAATTTTTGTTTTTATTATATCGTCGATTTTCCATTGTTCTTTGATTCCATTGTTCTGTAAAGACCTTTACTACTCTACGGGTAAAAAGTCATGCATGGTTTCTCTAAAAACAAGCAAACAAATTAAAGAAAAAATTAATGAGTATAAACCAAGTGGTGGTGGTGGTGTGATATTGTGATAGTTTCCACTTGAAGAAAATCGCCTTATTGGTTTAAGTTAGAGATAAGTCCCCTCAAACACAGAATTATCACATTCATCCTAAGAAGATTAGTAGGATTTCAGTCTAGAATTATCAAAAAAAAAAAAAGTTGTGAGTATGGTTTTTCCGTTAATAAAGAAATTGGGTAGTAATACTTTTATTTATCTTCCATCCAATCCATTAATGATTGAAGTAAGTGTTATTTTTTTCTACAAGTATCCTCTTATAAATCATAGAAACAAAACATTACATAAGTGAAAGTGAAAGAAAACAATAATAATAAACACAACGTTAAATTCCTAGCAAATGCCATCGCAAAAAGAGTCGTAATAGCCGGGTTTAAAAAACATGAAAAACGACTTGGTGAGTGAGCCTAGAATTTACGACTTAGTGCATGTTACAGCCTTAATTTTTTCGCCTAGTGACAACAATGAGACTTCAACTCTAAAGCCGTCAATAGAAATAGCGGAGATGCCTCCTTATATTGGCTATGGATTTGGCCCCATGGACATGTCGTTTGCATCCAGATCCTTTTGCTGCACAGGGCTATGGGTTTCCCTATATAATATACCACCACCTCATAGGTACTCACAAGCAACAAGACTTGCACTCTCAGTTCATAAATGGTTTGTGATTTTGTATCTTCATTATAGCTATTTGTAAGTTAAATAATGAGCAGAGGGCATTTAACTTGAGCAGGGGCCTTGCGGATATGGGGAATCGTATGAATCTCCAACGTCCTGTATTGGGGAGAGAGCAATTTGAAGCTAGGAAAGCTAAGATGAAAAGAAAGCGTGAAAAGACTTCTAAATTCAAAACAAAAAAAAGGAAAAATAAAACTAGGTAAGGAAAATAACGAAAAGGAAATATGGGAAACAAGCGAAAAGACTTTAAACTCAAACAAAAAAGGGAAAAGCAAAAGGAAATCAAACAAGGAAGAGGAAATCAAACTTTCCTAACGGAAATATGGGGTGCATCACTATTTCACTATAAATAAAGAGACATGAGCTTCAACTATTATAGATCTATCACTATCACAATCACAATCGGGCCTAACGAGATAGAAACAAAAATCTCGTCATTAAGAAGAGGCTTAAGTAATCATAGCAATGGATAAAACAAAGAGGCTTAAATGGGGAGAGATAGAGGACGATGAGAACTATGATTACTTGCTGCCCGCGGAACAGGTGATCGGGCCTGACGAGAATGGTATTAAGAAGGTGATTGTGCACAGGTTCAACGACGAGGGCAAAAAGATCAAAGTCACCACTACTACACGTGTTTGGAAGGGAAGGGCTAAAGATAAACGGATCGCTGAACGGCGTAGGTGGGCTAAGTTCGGCGACGCCGTCCATGATGATACCGCTAGTAGCGGTTTCACAATGGTCTCAAAGGAGGACATCTTTTTAGAACGACCCAAGGCTCTTTACGGTAAATCTTGTTTGCTTCTTTCAAAGTTGATTATAGGAAAATATCTTGGTTTTACTTTTTCTATAAAGTAACCTTTAGCTCTGTTTAGGTAATTATTATTATTTTCTTTTGATATTTCAGGTACCACCAAATCAGAAGAAACAAAGGCACATCCAGAGGGTGCGGTCTTGATGATCTGCAGGAATTGCGGCAAAAAAGGTGAGCATTGGACAGCGAGATGCCCCAAGAGTAATCTTTCCTCCATAGATCAGTTGCAAGTGGAAGCCTCTACGCATGACAATTATGTCCCACCAAACAAGAGAGGAAGCATTGCTGCTTCAGCCATGAGGAGTAGGAACGACGAGAACTCTGTACGTGTGACTAACTTGTCTGAAGACACTCGTGAACCGGATCTGATGGATTTGTTCGGTACGTTTGGTGCTGTGACTCGAGCTTACGTGGCCTTGGACCAGAAGACCGGAATGAGTAGAGGCTTTGGTTTTGTCAACTTCATGAGCAGAGAAGACGCGCAGCGGGCAATCAACAAATTGAATGGTTATGGTTATGACAGTCTCATCCTTAGGGTAGAATGGGCTACTCCTAGACCCAACTAAGATATGTTAGAAGAACTTTAAAATAAAATAAAAACGCACCCTTTATCAAAAAAAAAATAATAATAATAAATAATCTTTTTTTTTTAAATTAATAATAAATAATCAAGATCGTATATATATAATTTTATATCTAAACCATACTGTAATAATACCGGTTTCCATATACTTAACTTTGAAACCCTAGACAAAGAGCCTGTGGTGGTGTAGAACAAAACACACACCATCTTCCAAGTCAATATGATTAGAGGAGAAAACTCAGATTTCATCCCCATTGATCTCATCATCGAGATACTCTCCAGATTGCCTGCAAAGTCAATCACGAGGTGTCGTTGCGTGTCGAAGCTATGGGGTTCCTTCCTTCTCCGTCCATATTTCACCAACTTGTTCTTGACCAGATCTTCTGCCCGGCCGCGTCTCTTATTCGCCGTCCAACGAGAAGATCATTGGTGTTTCTTCTCTTCGTGTCAGCCTCAGAATCCATATGAGGAGAAGTCCTCTCGTGTAGGAGCCGCCGATTTTCACATGAAATTCCTTGGAAACCACACGTGGGTAGAATTTTGTGGTCATGCATCTAGTTTGATCTATTACCATAGACATTCGACGATCTCAAAGGAGGATAAGTATCCTGTAATATGCAACCCTAGCACAGGACAGTTCATGAGGTTACCTTTTCCCAAAGGGAGATGTAGTCAGAGCCTTTTAGGGTTTGATCCTATTCACAAACAATTCAAGGTATTGTCCCTTAATGATGAAAAGGAAGAGCCATGTCAAATTTTGACACTAGGATCTGGAAACGATTCGTGGAGGAAGATCCATTGTCCCTTATACCATCTTCCTAAGAGTCAAAGGAGAGAAGGGATATGCATCAGCGGGGTTTTGTATTACTTGGCTGAACAAATTGATGAAATGCTTCTCATAGTTTGCTTTGATGTTAGGGCTGAGAAATTCACCTTTATAAACAAAGGTGACATGAGTTATCTTGGTCCATATCGTACTACCCTGATCAACTACAAGGGTAAATTAGGCGTGATTATTCTAGAGTATGATAATGATGATTATTTTCCTTATGCAAGGCGTTCCGTTAAGTTGTGTATGCGGGTTATAAAGGATGTCGAGAAATCGAAATGGTCGGAATATGTTTACACTTTTTTTGAAGAATCAAGCCGTTGGCTGCGATGTTTCCATTTTTTTGGTGAATGAAGTCGTTGGCAGTTTTTCCGTCGTTGGAGTGACTGCTACAGGTGATATTGTTTTGTCGAAGTTCCATACCTATACACCTGAACCGTTTTATGTTATCTACATCAATCCCGAAAGGAACACTCTCCAAAGCGTTGAAATCCAAGGTCTTGAGATACCTAGTGCATGTAAAGAGAGTAGAAGAGTTAAGGTCATTGTAGACCATGTAGAGGATCTTAATTTTATTACTATGAAGAAGACGACATCTTTACCAGAACAAAAGACGATCACATCAACATCATCATCTAAAGCTCACGTGCAACAAGATGGTCATATGTTTGAGATCTCATCAAATATAATCCATCGGAAATCCGTTAGAAAGAGCATGACGGATTACTACTGACTGATTTGTCCCTCAGAATAGACTGTTTTCTTGTAGCTAGAGCATTAACAAATTTAATTCTCTGCGTCTTTCAGATGATGGTGGATTTACCTGATTACTTCCCTTGCTCTCTAAGTCGGCTAAAAGCTCTGTTTTAAAGTACAAGTTGTTGTATTCTCTCTGAATCAAAGATATTCTTAAGAATTTTTCAAGTTTTTATTCAAGTTAGGGCCATGGTTGAAGTTGTCTTCATAGTATTTATTTTGTCGACCCTATTGTTCTCATGATTTACAGGATTCGTGGCGAGCTTTATGATCACTCTGTTGGTTTAGTACTTTGTTATATTTTTGGTTATCGTGTTCTAATTGTGTGTGTTACACGTAACTGGGAGATGGGGAGTGTTGACAGGCTCCATATAGTCTTATATCTTCTCTCTTTTGCTATAGCTATGGTTTCTTTAAAGACAAGCAAACAAATTAAAGAAAAATTAAAAAAAACATGGAAAACAACTTTGGTGAGTGTAACTAGAATTTACGACCAAATCTCATGTTTTTATATAGATTAGAAATAACGTTTTAAGTTTTTCTATTTTTAAGTATAGAAAAAAAAAAATTTCATGTTTGGATCTTATATATGTATATTTTGTTTTCTGCTAAAATTCGTTTAGTGAATTTTGAAATCCGATCGTAGCTTAAAAGGGTTTTAAGAAAACTTGGACAACAAATGACACAAACACCATTGGAAATTACATGTTATTGCCATCCTAGCTAACAAGTCGGCACAAATATTGCATTCACGAAATTGAAAAGTGAATTTGACTTGGGTGAACATGCGACTCCAACTCATAATCTCTTTGAGAGTAATGGTGTAGACGTAGATCAAGATGATTGCATCGCCCATAACAAAGCTGAACATTCCGCTTCTTCTATCGAGTGTCTACCTAAAAAGGAACTGCTTGAGTTCCGTAGTATCCATCCTCATGATCTGAAGCATCGATCGTAGTTACAGTTTGTCCATTGGTCTACGCCAACTGTTTCTTCTTGAGTGTAGTCGATGACCATTATTTCTTGGATTAGGCATCGTCATATAGAGGATAACCATTGTTTAAAAAATAATGAGTGTTTTTTTAAAAAAAAAAATATTAGAATTTCTAAAATCAAGTAAATATAAAATTGGATTGGTTACGAGGCTTCCCTTTTTTGGGCTTAGGACTCTCTACTTCCTTCGGAGTATCTCATCTTTGAAGAAGTTAGCTTTGGTTTGGAAATTTTGTTCCCCTTTGGTTAATCTCTCCGATCTTTGATTCTATAACTTTGAAACCCTAGCGACTGGTGGTCGGGAACGAAACACATACACACCATCTTCACCATCTTCGAACTCGTCAATATGATTAGAGGAGAAAACTCAGATTCCATCCCCATTGATCTCATCACCGAGATACTCTCGAGATTACCGGCAAAGTCAGTGGTGAGGTGTCGTTGCGTGTCGAAGCTATGGGGTTCCATCCTTGTCCGTCCATATTTCACCGACTTGTTCCTGACCAGGTCCTCGGCTCGGCCTCATCTCTTATTCGCCGTCCCACGAGATGCCCATCATTGGTGTTTCTTCTCGTCGCCTCAGCCTCATAATCCATATGATAAGAAGTCGTCTCGTGTCGTAGCAGCCGATTTTCACATGAAGTTCTTTGGAGACAAAACGTGGCTAGAATTTTGTAGTCATGCCTCTGGTTTGATCTGTTACCATCCAGAGGAGGACGAGCATACTGTAATATGTAACCCTAGCACGGGACAGTTCGCGAGGTTACCTTTACCTCAAGGGAGAATGAAAAGCCATTTAGGGTTTGATCCTATTGACAAACAATTCAAGGTATTGTCCATTAGCGTTCTTTACGATCATACTGCTTACGGTTATGAAGAGAAAGAGCTATATCTAGTTTTGACACTAGGAACTGGAAACGATTCGTGGAGGGAGATCCATTGTCCCTTAAACCATAGGTGGTGCGGTAAAGCGATATGCATCAACGGGGTTTTGTATTACTTAGCTCAAACTGATGAAAGGCCTATTCTCATAGTTTGCTTTGATGTTAGGTCCGAGAAATTCACCTTTATACACAAAGATTTCATTTATCAGGCAGGTAGTACTGAACTGGTCAACTACAAAGGTAAATTAGGCGTGATTGCTTTGGAGTACGATAATGATTATCGTCCTGGTACAAGGCGTTCCGTTAAGTTGTATATGCGGGTTATAAAGGATATGGAGAAACCGGAATGGTCAGAATATGTTTGCACTTTTTTGAAGAATCAAGCCGTTGGCTGCGATGTTCCCACCTTTTTGGTGAATCAAGTCGTTGACGGCTGGTTTTCCGTCAAAGGAGTGACTGCTACAGGTGCTATTGTTTTGGCGATGGACTTTACCTACCCATCAGAACCGTTTTATGTTATCTACATCAATCCCGAAAGGAACACTCTCCAAAGTGTTGAAATCCAAGGTCTTGGAGCTGTTAACCATGGCGCTTTTGAGAAACCTAGGAGATGTGAAGTCTTTGTAGACCATGTAGAGGATTTTAAGTTTTTTACGACGAAGACACCGATACCAAAAAAGAGAAGAAAAAACAAAAAGAAAAAAATCAGCATCTAAAGCTCACCGCGCAACATGGGGATTGGGGAGTGTTGACAGGCTCCATAGTTTTTATATCTTGTCTTGTTTTATTCGTTTTTTTTTTTGTTTTCTTGATCTTTCAACTCGATATCTCTATGCCACTTTGTTTTTTCATCTTTGAATATTGAATTATGTTTGTGTTATTTTATAATCATCCCAAGTGGAAAAAAAAACCATAAAGACAAGTAAGAGAATATCATACAAAGCATTTGTTCTCACAATCTTATTTTTTGTCATGTCTTCTATTCACTGTTCTTATAGCACTCATGGTACTAGTTTGATTCAGATTCTTATTATAGTTTGTTTGCACTTTTTTTATTTTATGGACATATTTTTACCATTGTACATATTTGTTTAACGATTAATATTAAATAAGTTTTGGAAGTAAACAAAGAGAAGAAAAAATGCTATTCACCATATCCAGGTATAGAGGAGTAAAGGTTGCATTAAGTAGTGCACAAAAATAAGCCTTACATTGTACGGTCAATGTATTTCCGGCATATGTATGTTGTTGTATTTTTAAGTAAAAATCATCTAATCAATTATACGGGTACTATAACAAAGATGTTTGGATCAGATGTTCTACCTTTAAAAATGCCCTCCAAAAATAAGACACATCATATAACAAATATTAACATGCTGCCTTTTGATCTCATTAAATTTAAGCAATAGAGGCATAAATTGTGATTCTTAATATACACGATGCTATACGGAAGAAGAGTCAACCAATCATGTTTTATTTGAATATTCACCTTTATTACAAACTAGGACTCCGTCTACCGTACCTACGATTTTTCTATAGATTAGTACTAACGTTTTAAGTTTTTCTATTTGTAATTATAGAAAAAATAAAAGAAAACAATATTTTTAATAAAGATTAGACATAACGTTTTAAGTTTTCTATTTTTGATTATAGAAAAAATAAAATGTCATGTTTGAATCAAGTAAATATATATATATATATATATATATATATAAATCCTCAAATCTTTGGGCTTAGGACTCTGTACTTCCTTCAGAGTATCTCATCTTCGAAAGAGTTAGAGTTTTGGTTTGGAAATTTTGTTCCCCTTTGGTTAATCTCTCCGATCTTTGGTATCGTTTTCCATTACTTCTTATAACTTTGAAACCCTAGACTCTTGCCTGTGGACCTGTGGTGGTTTGGAACCAAACACACGTCATCTTCGAACTCATCAATATGATTAGAGGAGAAAACTCAGATTCCATTCCCATTGATCTCATTCTTGAGATACTCTCAAGATTACCTGCAAAGTCAATCGCGAGGTGTCGTTGCGTGTCGAAGCTATGGGGTTCCAGCCTTCTCCGTCCATATTTCACCGACTTGTTCATGACCAGGTCCTCCGCTCGGCCGCGTCTCTTATTCGCCGTCCAACGATACGACGATCATTGGTATCTCTTCTCGCCGCCTCAGCCTCAGAATCCATATGACGAGAAGTCGTCTCGTGTAGTAGCCGCCGATTTTCACATGAAGTTCCTTGGAGAGCTAGAATTTTGTAATCATGGCTCTGGTTTGATCTATTTCGATGGACATTCGATGATATCTCAGAAGAGTATTTTGTGGTACTATATAACTCTAGCACGGGACAGTTCGCGAGCTTACCTTTACCTAAAGGGAGAAGGAGGAATCTTTTAGGGTTTGATCCGATTGACAAACAATTCAAGGTATTGTCCTTTATAATATCTAAGTATGGTGGAAAGGAAGAGCCAGATCAAATTTTGACACTAGGAACTGGAAACGATTCTTGGAGAGAGATCCATTGTCCCTTAAACCATTTTCCTAGCATGTGGAGTGAAGGGATATGCATCAATGGGGTTTTGTATTACTTTGTTGAACAATTTGATGAAGGGCTTTTTCTCATAGTTTGCTTTGATGTTAGGTCTGAGAAATTCACCTTTATAAAAAAGGTTTCATTAGTTATCTGGATCCATATCGTACTACCCTGATCAACTACAAGGGTAAATTAGGATTGATTACTCGGAAGTATGATTATGAGTATTATCCTGTTGAAAAGCGTTTTCTTAAGCTGTGTATGCGGGTCATAGAGGATGTCGAGAAACCGGAAACGGAATGGTCCGAATATGTCTGCACTTTTTGGGAGAATCAAGTCGTACTTGGCTGCAATGTTTCCACCTTTTTGGTGAATCAAGTCCTTGTCGGCCGTTTTTCCATCGCCGGAGTGACTGCGACAGGTTATATTGTTTTGGCGACGGACAATACCTATCCATCAGAACCGTTTTATGTTATCTACATCAATCTCGAAAGGAACACTTTCCAAAGTGTTGAAATCCAAGGTCTTGGAGCTGCTAACCATGGCCCTTTTGAGATACCTAGTAGATGTAAAGAGAGTAGAAGAGTTAGGGTCATTGTAGACCATGTAGAGGATCTTAAGTTTATTTAAAATGCAAGTTGTATTCTCTATGATAAACATCAAGTTATCAAAAAAATAATTTAAAGAAAATTTTGAGTTTTTATTCACGTCATGGCCATGGCTGAAGTTGTCTTCATAGTATTTGTTTTCACGACACTTGTTCTCATGATTTACATGTTTCGTGGAGAGCTTTATGATCACTCTGTTTGCTTAGCATCATTCTGTTTTTTTTGGTTATCGTGTTGTAATTGTGTGTGTTACACGTTACTGGGAGATGGGGAGTGTTGACCGGCTCCATGGTCTTATATCTTGTCTGTTTTATTCGTTTTTTTTTTCCTTGATCTTTCAAAACTCGATGTCTCTAGTCTATGCCACGTTTTTTTATCTTTGACTAGAAAAAATACCTTTTACTTATGTTTGTGTTATTATATAATCATCCCAAGTGAAAAAACAAAATCATAAAAACAAGTAAGAATATCATACAAATGGCTATCACTAAAAAAATGCTAGCCAGATTTGTTCCACAATCTTTATTAAATCTTCAATTCACTGATTTGATAGCACTCATGGTACAAACGTTTGCATTTTTTAAATTATGGACATATTTTGACCATTGTACATATTTGTTTAATGACTCTTAATATTAAATAGGTTTCGGAATAAAGAAAGAGCAGAAAAAAGCCAAAGGTATGAAAGCAGGAGGGGTCAAAGGTTGCATGAAGTATTGCAAAGAAATAAGCCTTATATTGTACGGTCAATGTATTTCCGACATATGTTGTTGTATTCTTAAACATTAAGTTATCGAATTTCAGATTAATTTTAATTTAATTTGGTTCGGTTTTGGTTTAATTAAACCGGTTTGATCTTCTTTGCATACAAATTTGAGAAAAAAATAATAAAATAAATTGAAACAAAACAAAAAAGCTCTTAAGCATCTCAATCATATACCGGGAGCTAGGAAGCATATCTTAATGTCTTGTTACAGATGATCGAGCTTTGTAACTACTTAGCTTTGGCTGTCTCAGTAATAACGAGAGATTGGGTCTTACACATGTTCACCTGCTAATGGTTTGAGTTTGTTTACTCACCGATTCGATCTTCATTACCTGGAGCAATATTTAGTTCATGTGCGTTGCGGTTTGCCTTCTTCGATAAGAAGATGGAACATCGATTTGACGACTTCATTGTGGACTATACCTGATTTCTGTAAACCAAAAACAAACGTAACGAGAGAGAGAGAGGAGAGTTTAGGCCTGAGCTACTTACTTCACCAAGTGGTTCAAACGAAGGTTATGAACATGTAACCCCGGGTTTTCGGATGAGATCTTTGAGAATGGAATGGAGTGTTAACCGAAGCTCTTTGAACAAAAATGCGGTTTGAGCTGGTGCTGCGACTGCTAACTTCAACCACCCATCAATGGTGACTGATCCACTCTGGAATGAAAGATAAGAGGTTATAACATGTAAGGTAGAGAGCACATTGAACAAACCAAAGCCATATACAGAGTATCCAGCAGGCATCGTCAAATCGTCTTAATTACATAGGCTAGAATACATTTTCATACCCGCAAGGCCGCAATACAAATAAAACAATGGAACTTTTTTTTTCTTCTTTCTCATGCTTAATTAATTGAAAACCCTTTATCGAAAAAACAATAATAAATGATCGAGATTGTACAATATATTATATATAACTTTATATCTAATTCTAAACCATACATTATATAACTTATCTAATTAATATCGTTTCCAACTTATATACTTATAACTTTTGCACACAAAAAAAAAATTACTTAATAACTTTTAAACCCTAGCTCTTGCCTGTGGTGGTCTGAAACCAAACACACATGCACACCATCTTCTAAGTCAATATGATTAGAGGAGAAAACTCAGATTCCATCCCCATTGATCTCATCATCGAGATACTCTTGAGATTGCCTGCAAAGTCAGTGGCGAGGTGTCGTTGCGTGTCGAAGCTATGGGGTTCCATCCTTCTCCGTCCATATTTCACCGACTTGTTTTTGACCAGATCCTCCGCTCGGCCGCGTCTCTTATTTGCCGTCCAACGAGAAGACGATCATTGGTGTTTCTTCTCGTCGCCTCAGCCTCAGAATCCATATAAGGAGAAGTCGTCTCGTGTCGTAGCAGCCGATTTTCACATGAACTTCTTTCCAGACGAAACGTGCCTTGGATTTTTTGGTCATGCCTCTGGTTTGATCTATATCCGTCGATGTAGTATGCCGATCGCAGAAGAGGATAAGCATCCTGTGATATGTAACCCTAGCACAGGACAGTTTGTGAGATTACCTTTACCTAAAGGGAGAAGGAACCTTTTAGGGTTTGATCCTATTGACAAACAATTCAAGGTATTGTCCATTAGCGTTCCTGGCTATGGTGTAAAGAAAGAGCCATGTCTAGTTTTGACACTAGGAACCGGAAACGATTCGTGGAGGGAGATCCATTGTCCATTATACCATATTCCTAGGAGCTGGAGTCAAAGGATATGCATCAATGGGGTTTTGTATTACATAGCTGAACTAACTGATGAAAGGCCTTCTCTCATAGTTTGCTTTGATGTTAGGTCTGAGAAATTCACCTTTATAAACAAAGGTTTCATTAGTTATCGGGATCTATATCGTACTTACCTAATCAACTACAAGGGTAAATTAGGCGTGATTACTCTGGAGTATGATAATGATTATTCTGTTGAGTTGTATATGTGGGTTGTAATGGATATGGAGAAACCGGAATCGGAATGGTCGGAATATGTCTACACTTTTTGGGAGGATCAAGTCGCACTTGGCTGCAATGTTTCCACTTTATTGGTGAATCAAGTCGTTGACTGTAGTTTTTCCGTCGTTGGAGTGACTGCTACAGGTGATATTGTTTTGTCCAAGTTCCATACCTATCCATCTGAACCGTTTTATGTTATCTACATCAATCCTGAAAGGAACACTCTCCAAAGTGTTGAAATCCAAGGTCTTGGCGCTAGATTTGAGAAACATGATAGAAGTAGAATGGTTAGGGTCTTCGTAGACCACGTAGAGGATCTTAAGTTTGTTTAAAATACAAGTTGTTGTATTCTCTCTGATAAACATCAAAATATCAGAAGATAGTCTTAAGAATTTTTTTAAATTGTGGCAAGCTTTATGATCACTCTGTTGGATTAGCATTTTGTTCGTTTTGGCTATCGTGTTCTAATTGTGTGTTATACACGTTACTGGGAGATGGGATTACTTGACAGGCTCCATGTAGTTTTCTATCTTGTCTGTTTTATTCGTTTTTTTCTGTTTTCTTGATCTTTCAACTCGATATATATATATCTCTATGCCACGTTATTATATAATCATCCCAAGTGAAATAAAACAAATCATAAAAACAAGTATGAGAATATCATACAAATGGCTATCACTAAGAAAATGCTAGTAGCATTTGTTCTCACTAATATCGAGAGATTGGGTCTTACACATGTTCACCTGCAAATTTTGGTTTAAGTTTGTTTACGTACTCACGATTCGATCTTCGTTACCTGGAGCAATATTTAATTCATGTGCGTTGCGGTTTGCCTTCTTCGATAAGAAGATGGACCATAGATTTGACGACTTCGTTGTGGACTATACCTGATTTCTGTAAACCAAAAACAAACGTAACGAGAGAGAGAGAGAGAGGAAAGTTTAGGCATGAACATGAGCTAGTTATTTCACCAAGTGGATCAAACGAAGGTTATGAACATGTAACCTCGGGTTTTCGGATGAGATCTTTGAGAATGGAATGGAGTGTTAACCGAAGCTCTTTGAACAAAACTGCGGTTTGAGCTGGTGCTGCTACCTTCAACCACCCATCAATGGTGACTGATCCACTCTGAAATCAAAGATAAGGCTTTTAAGGTAGAGAGCACATTGAACAAACCAAAGCCATATACAGAGTATCCAACAGGCATCGTCAAATCGTTTTCTAAAGATACATTAATCAAAGATTCTTAGGAACTGCGTATAGGACATCAAACGAAAGATATTTTTGCTCAATGCGTGGTTTACAATTCACTGTTCGGAAAATGAATCAGGCAGAAAATTCCATCTTTGTTTTGTTAACAGCGAGACAACACGATCTGTGTAACTTTACCTGATGATGAACATTGATTGAGCCGCCAAAAAGTAGAATGGAGAAAGGAGAAACAATGGTTGTATCTCGCAGATATACCTTGTTCGTTTCGACCTACAAGATATAATATTTACCCACGAATTAGATGGTTACAAATTTACATCAGACGCTGCCTAGTCACCATGTTTGTATATTATCGTCAAATGGTATAATACGAAGCTAAGTCTGGAATTTTGAGGAACATAATTAAAACTCAGGTTACCTTCTCAAGAAATACAAGGAAAGGGTATTGAAATGCTTTGAAGTTGCTGTTTATAGAAGATGGATGGATATGGACTTCCCTTCTGCCATCGTACCACGCTGAATAACTCTTTGTTTGGTTTCCTTGCTTTGTCAAACTGTTAACCGCCGCTTCTGTAATTCCCTTATCATTGGCTGCTATATTAGGATATAGTCCTGCGCATAGTATAGCCTGTACATATTGACATCTGAATTCAGGTACCCACCAAATAGATAATGGCATAGAACCTCTTTTACAATTGTAATTGAGATTCTTAGCAACCACAAGAAATGTTTCTGGCGAGACAATATCCGAGCAAAAGAGCACTGAATGTACTTTACCTTGACGACTTCAGGTTGTTGTGAATACATATTGAAAGGTTGAGTTTGGTCACAAAACCAAACATCAAGATTCTCCTTTTTTCTCCCCGCAAACTATGATAATAAGAAACAAAGATATTGATCAGATTTCATTGGATATATCTTCGCCCTTTTTTTCTGCCAAAGCTTACAAATATGATGAACCATTGAGCTACAACAGAAACTTGAGAACTATCCTTTCAATGTTTTGGTGCATGATGGGTCTTCCAAGTAAGATCAGAGACGTGTGTGTTTTATGCATATGCAACAAATGTTTCAGATGGGATAGATAAGTTACCTCTCCTGTTTTAGGAAGATTTATGAGCCCGATGTCGGCAAGTAATGTGCCAAATTGTACTCTCATGTCTCTGATATTGTGAGAAAGCAACAAATAAGATTTTAAGGATCAAAGACACAAGTGGTAAAATCATTCTTTCAGTCGACAAGGATTTTCAGAGACTCCTACATATATGAAAAAGTTACTTTGACAAGAAACCAACCAAATGACTATTGTTTTCTGTCCTTAAGCCACTAACACAGTTTTCCCACACTTAAATATCCTTAGTCAAGCTTGCAAGGCAGCAGAAAGCGTCTTAAATCATGTTTAGACAAAAATTATTGTATAGCTTTCTTAATTTTCTATAAAGTGAGTCAGGCGACCTCAAAACTGAAGGTTATCCCTCACACTAGGATACAAAAGAGAAAAAGCATAGTAAGGACGTAACTATATATATTCAAATGTCTTTTTTTACCGATAATTCTACGGAGATTGTTTGTAGAAAAGTTATAGCATCTGATAACAATGTACCTTATCATCCGCATCACTGAGCTGCTCAAGAACTTTGATTCACAGAACCTCTGTGCAGCTTTCATTCCTCGCTGAAGATATCACAAACACATAGAGCATGTCATTATGCAGATCATTGCTATGCTAAAATGGATGGAAACCATGTTCAAGATCAGGGACAAGTAACCCATGCTCAATCCAAATTACTTACAAAAATGTAATGTATATAGATCCGGCATATAAAAACGTGAAGTTCAAACCCATGGTTCAAAGGTTCTTCATTAGAAGAGAATCTAACAGCCTCCTCCAGAACTCAAACGGACTTTTTCTTCCATAAAAAAATTCATGCTACATCAACCAATATCGCCACTCATCTTTAAACCTCAATCTTCATTTATAATCCAACCCAAAACCTCAATTCTATCTCTCTAACAAATTAGTTGTTAAGGTTTCTCTCTCTCCAAGATGTCATTTAATTACTCTCTGAGTGTATTGTCTGTCATATGATTTTTTTTCTTCTATTTATTGTCTGTCATAAGAACATTTTCCTAACTTAGACTGTAGAAATACTTAGACTACTGTTGACGTATACAAAATAAAAGCTATAAAGATCTATATATAGATAGACAAACATCTATCAAAGACGGAAGTAGTCAAGATAAGTCCATCGATAATGAATCAAATACTGATTCTGTAAAACACATATCGGTGAATCTAATTTCATATATCCCTTTATAACATACCTCATGCAGTATTTTCACCCATTTGTCATATGAAACCATCATAAGGAGATGATCAGATTGCCTGTCACTGTTGTTTAAATCACTCGATTTCTCCAGATTATCAGACAAAAGAGCAAGTTTCACCCGGTCAACATTTTGCTTCTAAGAAAAACCCACCGAACAGAGAGTTAGTTGACAACCTCCTTGTGAAAATCAGCAAAGTTCTGAGAATGTAAAAAATGTACCTCATCTTTGGGATATACAAACGGCGATTTATAGCTCAAGAAAGCAGCAATCGAGAGAATAGGTGATAAGCAACCAAATATTCCACCATATAACAGCATCTGCAATTTTTGAAACATATAGTCATGATAGTGGAAAGAACTACATGATGAACTCCCTAGTTACCTACATCAACGATCATGACATTGAAATAGGCAGCATTTTTCTTAAGGATGTGAAAGGGGACACATGACCGAGCCGTCTTTTAGTGTAGCTACGATTCTGAAGCAAACCTTTCCAATCAACACATCAACAGGAAGTTTTGCTAAATGATGCCCAAGTGGTGTCAACTCTTCATCCCCTTCAACAGCACCGACCTAAACAAGACAGGGTTCATAAAAGAAGACTCAGCACAGAAGACTCATAAAGGTATGAAAAAATCTCTTTTCCTGAGTTGACACTTCATCAATCAAAACTAATATCAGTGATCCTGAAAACAAAGAGTGTGGGGAGTTTTAATTGCAACAAAAACTAAATGACTTTAGCCTAAGGCTACAACGGAAAGAAAATTAATCAGCCCTAACCACAGGAAAACCCACACATCAGCTATATGTCCAAATGACAGGTCTCGTAACTTATAGATGTATTAAATATAACTGATCGCAGGAACTAAGTGTTCTTAAGAAATGAAGACTTCTATCCATTACATGGTACCTCGTGTAACAATGAAATTGCAGAGGTTATAGCACCTTCACTCGGAGGTTCCAAAGCCTAAAGACAGCAAGTGTAAAAAAGAATCAGATGAATGATAATGTTATTTGTTTTTTCACTAGAAATGGTATCACTTGCCTTGGACAGAAAAGGCTTAATGTGACCCAAGCCAAGCAATTTGATTTGTAGACATAATTCTACTAATGGCATCCGCAGCATCTCAGGAACCTTGTCATCAGGATGGAACTGATGAGTTTAGGGGCTAATATCAAGTGAACAAGAGACCAGGAAAACAACTAAAAGAAAAACACCTGATAGGGACGCATTAGCTTCTCGAACCTATGGCGTGTGTACAATGAAAAGCAAATTCCAGGTTTAACACGTCCAGCTCTTCCTGTTCTTTGTCTTGCATTTGCTTGAGATATCCAATCTTCTACCATGCTTGACAATTTCTAAGATGATATAATGATCATGAGGCAATCACAAGGAGAGATATACAAATATGTCATCAAACAGCACTTATATATCCAAGGTGCTTTTGGTTTCAATATGGAGAACTGAAAAGTAATTTCAAGATACATACTAATAGATATACCAAAATAGCGGATATCAATCTTATAAATGGTTTCACAAGGAAGGGGTTATATGCGAAGACCAGTATAGAATGTGCATAATGTTACAATTCATTTTCAGAAAAAAGTTTGAGTTTAAAGGGGAAAAGGAAACAAACATTAAAAAATAAGATGTTGGTCTAGAAGCATCATCGTAAAAGGAAAAATGCAACTGATTCACTAGCATTGGGAATACCTTCTGTGGATTATAGCGATTTTCCTTGTGTTTGCCACTGTCAATCACATACACCACATCATCAATTGTTATACTGGTCTCTGCAATATTTGTAGCTACGATAACCTGAACATAAGAGATAATGCAAAAGATGAATTAGATCTACTTTGCAAAGTCCATGCAACCTATATGGTTACGGAAAAATATTTTCCGCAAATAGGGAGTAAAAAGGATTCGGCACTCATATGATTAGCATTATATTTCAATCGGCTAGTATTTGCAGCTAACTTTTAAGAAGATACTTAACCCTTTCAACTATATCTTCTCAAGTTTTGTAAATGTTTCTCTCATCAAGTCATAAATGAATTAAATTGTTCTCCGTATATTATTTTTAACTTTTGAGATCTATAATTCACATAGTAATCCCAAAGAAAACTTGCAAGACGACCAAAATAAATGTACTGACGATGGAAGCCTTTTGTCAATCTGAAGGTAGTACGGAAAAAGTTGTCCATGGAACATATTTACTTTTTAACCATAAGTGATGTTACGCCATTTACTTTTTAAACCACAATTGATGTTATTTATTGTGCATATCACTCAAATTCATTTACTAGTGGAAATCAAAGGAAACAAGTAGTTGCACCAGATGAGATTGAAACTCTTATAACCGAAAAACAATGCATCAATATTCAACACACACAGCCTAGAGCCCTTACTAACTTTAGATTGTTTTCCAATAGACCAAATGCAAAAACAAGGCACTAATGATAAAGCCATTAAATTTGCTCATCTGGAACAAGTGAATCAAAAGTGACTCACCTCCAGGAAAATAGGCATCCAAACAATGCATAGCAATAGTGCAACAAATTATAGAGATGTCATAGGAAATCACCTTCCGTATGTCTTCAGGGGGGCGCGAAAACACCTTTTTCTGTTCTGTAGATGCAATAGAAGAATGTAGAGGAAGAAGCCAATCTGCAGAAGGTCCACGAAAACGATACGAAGCAGCTAACCTATCGAGTAACATATAAATTTCTGACACTCCCTGTTATTAACCAAAATAATGTTAAGCTGAAGCGATAGAAAAGATGATTGATTCTCAATTAACAAGAACGACCTCAATATCAGCTTACAGGCAAAAATACAAGAATGGCTCCTTCCTTGCAAGTGTCATCAATGTGGCATATCAACTCTTCAAGAAGTTCGTAGTCAATAGCATCCTCGTTTAACCTTTTCTGCAAAGCACTCACAAGTTATTGAGATTTGGGACTACTAGAAGAATAAGAGCAACAGACGCTCAAACTGGACATGTACCGTACCAGATTTTGTTGTGTTTGATCACTGTATGAGTTGTAATTACTGGAAACATAAAACGGGTTAAGACAGTCCTCTGAAAGCAAATAGTCATCACCCCAGCCAGCCAATACAAGATTCTTCTTTCCCCTTCGGTCGTTAACAGAACCAAGCTGCAGACAACAAATCCATATATTTACTACACAATATCCAAAGTTTCACTAATACAAGCTAAATGGGAGTACCAGTATATAGACACAAGAATCCAAATTTCAGAATCATACAAAACACATCTAATCAAAAGGCAATTTCATACACGACCTTGTGTTGGACGTATACTTCGGTTGTGCAAATAGTTAAAGATTACCCATATGAGTGAAACATTCCTCAAGTAGAAAAATAATAAAATACAAAATCAGAGGAAAACTCATAAATCAAGAAGTGCAAGTGTCTAGCAGCTGCAAAGATCTATTTCTAGTCTATGAAGGAAGAACTCAACTGGTGCACACTCCATAAAATAAGTGAATGGAAGAGATACCGGAAAAACATGGGAGTTGCTGGCCAAAGTGAAAAAGGGGATTACATAAGTATAATAGATGATATGTTTGTCACGAATAATCTAGATACCTTGTCTTTAATGGATGAATTAGATCTCAGTGCAGCAGGAGAATCTGGAGCCAGAAGGTATCTAGTCCTCTCATAAATCTCCTCCAGAAAGTGAGTAGTAACCGTGTGTGTTCGTCCTTGAGCAGTAATCACAGGACAATGGGCAAAATATCTTGAGAATAGATCTGCGTCAACAGTAGCGGACCTGAACCGCATCAGAAGTATAGATTATTAATATGATGTTCACTAGTATGTACAATCTGTCTTGAAGAATAAAAGCCACAATACGTACATAAGGATAACTTTCAGTTTACGTGATGTATTATCGCATGATTGCTTCTCAA
Organism: Kernera saxatilis; assembly: GCA_900406395.1. Classification (NCBI taxonomy): domain Eukaryota; kingdom Viridiplantae; phylum Streptophyta; class Magnoliopsida; order Brassicales; family Brassicaceae; genus Kernera; species Kernera saxatilis. The sequence goes on along the minus strand of OVAY01001407.1, from coordinate 7,177 downwards.
TCAGGCTCTTCAAAATAATGAGAAGAAAATCACCCTGAAATGAAAATAAGAGAAAAGAGTTTTCTCACCCACAGGCTCTTCAAAATAATGAGAAGCAAACTTCTGTCAGATTGTTCGACACTTGCAAAATGGACGTATCAAAATTTGAAATACAGATCTAGCATTCTTTATGGCAAGAGGAGATTGGGATACTGATAATGCTGGTCAGCATAAAGTAAACGTGGAAGCAAGATAAATAAATCCTTTATTCTAAAGTAGTGTCAGAAGAAGCCAGAAGAGAGTAAAAGATGGTGAAAAAGGCATAGACCACCAAGGATGTAAGCTTTTGGATTTCGCCATCATAAATGATCAAATGCGATGGAATTGTAGTGGAGTGTCATTCCACGTGCAGTCGTGCATATTGTAAAAGTAATGCTAAAATCCTAGTTTTCTTTCCTAGCAGGTTCTTTGTATTCTAGTGATTCATTAGATGATATTATATAGATTCTCAAGCAGAACCCTTAACCAGGTGTCTATTTTTCTTATCAATGATCATGGCTGAGTCAATGAATACTCACCAAAAGAGACCGCTCGTGCACTTCATCTACTATAATATGTGTAACATCGTTCAAGGTTTTATCCCCCTGCAAGGTGTGCACAAACGAGCAAACAGAAAAAACAAGAAGAGAGATTGCCGATTATAATGTTATAGTTATCTCCACAAATATTTGGTGTGGCTTCTTTCGTTATGCTTTACGGAATAGCATTGCAGTGTCTCAAAAGCTGGAATTACAAATCCCTTAGAAATGTCTTTGCTGGAAATACCCTCTGATACTATTAGTGATGAGCCAACTACCTCAACTATTGGACTTTCAATGTTCCCTTTAGTTAATAGAGACTCTGTCTACGTAATATTTTCTGCAAGATCATGTTTTCTAGAAACCATAATTTTTGTAATGCAGCTATGATATTTCACCTTTATCCACATCACCAGAATGTTTGCTCATAAAAATGTTACTCTTTCTCAGTAGCTTAAGGCACTTTAACGTAATAGGAATTATTTGGTTGCACAAGAGCTTATTAAAAAAATAGGGGACGTACAGCGAGTTTCCTCAGTAGAATGCCAGTAGTACAAAAAAGCAGCCTGGTCTTGTCACTCCTGAAAAAATATACAAATATGCCAAGGGAAATTTGCTTAATCCGCAACTCCAAGGAACATTATTAAGGTAAAAACCAGAAAAATATGATCATTTAATTTGGGTTCTTGAGAACAGTGAATGAAGCGATTAAAAGGAGTACAAGCTGAACACAGTAAAATCTAATAAGCTCGCAAGACAATAGGAAAAAAATCTTAATATTAAGGGGGCAGACCTTGCACTTTCAAGACGAACTTGATAACCAACCAAGGAGTCATCTAAGCCTGGAGAGGATTCACAACGCTCATCAGCAACTCTTTGAGCAACAGAGATAGCCTAGACCATATTACCGAGTTACTAACAATAAAAAAAAGTAGAAAGAAATCTGCACCCTAGGCTAACTGACATCATTAAGCTTTGCAGAAATAAAAGGATCAATGAGAATAAAGGGATCGTAGTTTATGCCTATGAATCAAACAAGGAACCCCTGAAAGCATGACATCTTAACACCGAAATACTCACTGCTATCCGCCGAGGTTGGGTGCATATGATATTACAGTATCCACCATGCCCCGAATCGATCATATCATCCAATATAAATTGAGGAACCTGGAACAATGTAGCAGTTAGAAATGGCTCAACTGTAAGCTGGAAGATAAATTCAGTAAAAAGAGCAGACAGTGAACTAACACCAAATATCAGGGAGCAACTGGAGAGACCATACCTGTGTAGTCTTTCCAGAGCCTGTTTCTCCGCATACTACTAAAACATCTTTTTCTTTCAGATGCTGCAGTATGTCATTCTTCACTTCAGATATAGGAAGAGCAGTCCGAGTTCTCAACATGTCCTGCAAAAGTATAGTAGGATTACTGCGAGAGTTACAGTAACAAAGATTTGACCATGTTGGGAACAAAGTTCCATTTTACTTACTGGAATGAGCTAACCAGTCTAGGAAGCTTTATACTTAACTATAAGGCATAAAATTAGCTACATGAACTACTTTTTTACCATCTCTAGAGACAACACTTCTGCTCAAACATAAACAAGAATATTCTACCTTGTACTTCTGCATTTTTTTTTTGTTTTCTTGTTTTTGTTGGAGAGATAAACATATAGCTTCTATGGAAGAGTCTCCTGTAACAAAGAAAATAGATGATTATATTTTCTGCTAATGATTAATGGCAGTTATTAAATCCAGAATTATATTATTTAGCTCTGTGGAAGAGTCTCCTGTTACACAGATACAGTCCGTGACAAACATACTTTTAGCTCTGTGGTTAGATTTGATAACACCCATGTCATTTTTCTCTTCGACGTAGGTGTCTACCATTGGAAGTGCATCGCCGATGCCACTCGATGAAGTGGACAAATTGAAATTGTCCGCCTCAAGCAACCTATCAACAAAATTAGCTCTTCGATCTTCTTCTGTGCTTTGTACGGTACACAACAATTCCTCTGTGAAATCTCAAAGCAAGTGTATTAGAGCGATTAAGATATTGCAAAACCAGAACATGTGTGACAATTTAGAATGGTAACATCAGGGATATGCAAAACATTTAGCAAAAGTTTATGTCGTATTCCCTCCATTTTACTTCATATGCGGTAATAATTTCAGTCAATACTGATGCTCTTTTAAACAGCCAAAATGTTTTGAACAAATACCAAAACTCTCATGCAAAATATAGTTATTGTAGAGTTACCATAGCTGATTCATAGGCCCACAATTCCTGGACTAGTGAGAAAACTTTGTTCCAAATAGAATATGCCAATATAAACATAAACAGAAAGGTGGATAATAAACTAGGATAATCAAATTTAAATGAGGTGACATTGCTGGACATCTCACTTCAAAATTTATTGAAAAAGAAAAGAAGCAAAGACCAGGTACTGAGACAAAATTCATAAAATCACCTTGTTTCCAGATCAAAACTAGAGAGGCATAAGGCTCCGTAATTGCAAAATGAACAGGTAAATCAGAAAACATCTTATGAAGAGCAAATGCGGCAACTCTGTTCTGTGCATCCTGTCACACACAAGTGCACAATAAATTAGCATACTGATTAACACGGTCAGCATATCATTCCAGCATTGATGGTTATTTCCAGTCAACAGCTTATAATTTCAAGTTTCTCAAAAAAAAAAAACACAGCTTATAATTTCAATAAGGTTCATAATTAGAAGTTTTGGATTTAGAGCAACATTATTAGAAAAGTAATAGTAAACTATATTTCTTTCTAGCTGTCCTACTTGATTTTCCTCAGAACCTAGAAAATCAAAGAATTAAACTGGAACTTTCTTATGAGAAAATATATCCCAAAACTATATTTAGTCACAAGGCCCTAACCAGATACTTTAAGCATCTTATTAAGAGAATATCAAATGTAAAACGTGGATCAAACGAGTACCTCAATAGATTCAAAGTCCTCATCTTGATGAGGAAGTTGAAGAGTTACCAGGCCCCCAGCTTGTCTGCTTTTACCCCGTCCACTGGCTTTACGCAGAATGCTTACAGTATATGAGAAATTCCTTCCTTCAGTGGTTACTTTATTGAACTTTGGTGCTTCCCACCCTGACCTTTGACACAATTGATGGAGAAATGCCTTTGGGATCTTTTGCGCCTCACCCTGTAAAATTTTAAATGTTAAAGAGAGTGTAGAACAAAATAAGCTGCCCAGTAATAAAGCTGACACTGGAACAAACCAAGAGATAAAGGGAGCAGCGCAGGGGAAAAAAAACAAGCTTACACGTTGTAGTTAGATTAGGATATTCCATATCTATTAAGCATAGTTAGAACTCACTTTACTGGATCATAATGTCAGCATATGTGACAAAATAAAAAATTAAGAAGCAGGCATATGCATAATAAAAGCATTAAACACCTTTTACTGGTAGTATTCGCGAAGCGAAATTATATTTATCCTAGAATCTTGTTTGATGAAGAGTTACCTTCTTCCAGATGCCCTCTAGTTTCCCGAGATTTTTCTCACTTCGTAGTTCTCTCATCTTTTCCTTCTTCTGCAATTCCAGGAGTTCATGGGGCGAAGCTTCAAAAGGCGGGACATCTTCCGAAAACATATCACCAAGCTCCACGTCCTCTGAATTATCATCCGATGCAACTAATTCTTGTCTCGAGGAACATGGGGGAAGAGCTTTAGGCTGAATTTCCTCAGATCCACAGCTCTCAACCGGTTTTGCACCAAAGGCCGGGTCATCTAACAGTTGAATGGGGACAGCATCAACATTTACTGACTCATGAACATTATCGGGCATGGGAGAGGTTAACTCTTCTTCTGTAGCATCTTCAAAAACATGTTCACGCTGAAATTCAGATTCCAACGTTGCTTCTGATAGTCCTGCAAAGCAAACACATATAACTCATGACATGCTGCATTAAATTCAAATGATTGACTGATTGATTACTAAAAAATTAAACTTAACCAAGAGCAGATATCTCTTGCTTGAGCTTGCGAATGGCTAGGCCTGCTTGCTCCTGTCCTTTTTTATCACGCTTCTCCTTTGCTTTTATAGCATCTGATCTTGCCGAATAATATTCTTTGGCTATCACATCGTAAGGCCTCGGACCAGATACCTGATATGATTTGTGAAAACAAGATATTACAACAGAGAATAACAAACAAACCAGGAAAACGAGACCAATATGGTGTTGCAAAACTAATTGATTGAAGTCTGTAGTTTAACATAATCATCATATACAAATGAAGAAAGGTTCTACTTCTACCAAATGGGAAAGAAAATATATAGCAGGTTGCCACCAGACACTATAGAAAAATGAATACAATAGCTTAATATGCTTCTTTCATGAAAGATTGTTTAATAAGCTTAACACATGTAATACCTTTTTCAGCAAAACAAACAATTCACGATCCAAATTCAAGAGCTTCAAGATATTTATAGTTTTGTAAACGTAAAAGCTTTCTATCGCACCAAAATCATGAGGGAATACTTATCCTCGAGTAAGATACAAGAAAGATAACATGCAATAAAATGGCAAGTATAAGCACATCCACATCAATGACGGAACTGGTCTAACTAGGAAAAGAGTTGAATTACCTCCCTGCTGGAGCCAAAACCATCTGCCTCATCTTCCCAAGATTCCAATTCCTCCTATAAATTTAAGTCAATGAGCAAATTCATCTGTGAATTAAATATTGTTCTGTTTTGCACCTTCAGATTATTTTCGTTGCTAGAACTATCATTTTCTTAAGCTTTTTGAAAGTGGTTGAAACATTTTATACGAGTACCTCTTCCTGTCTTCTCATATACTGACGTATCCAATCAGCTTGAGATGATTGGCCAGAACTAAGAGTATCTTCATCTTGCTTTCCCATCACTTGAACTAAAACTTCAGGTTCCTCCTGCTTGAACCGGACCGAAGAGTCAGAAAACTCATTCCAATCTTCTCGTGAAGTCGATATCACACCTACAGAACCGCCTGCAACACCGAAAGGAAGGTACAGGCATCAATGCACAGAAATTTTCCCGAGAATACTACAACCATTAGAAAGTTTCTGGGCGTGATGTTATACATACCTCCTGTAGGAAAGCGAGAAGCTCCAGTAGAAAACTTCACAGGCAACTCATGACTAGGCAAGTTCAAGCAGAGCCAATCAAGAGCAGCCTCAAACGTCGCTCCATCCTTAAACGAAACATACCCATTGTATCAGGTATTGTATTAGGTAAGTCAAACTAAAACCTAGACTAAAATTCCATATTCCAACAAATACGAGATGGTGAGAGTTACTCTAAGAGAGGAGAGAGCGAGCTCAATCTGATCATCTACGAAACCTTCGCAAGAGAGCTTCTCGTATACATTAGTGAGTTTCTTCGCCTTCTGATTCTTGGAAAGCGCACTATGGATAGGAGCCGGAACTGGAGGACCGGTGCGGCCAGAGTTGAGCAAGAGCCGACGCAAGCGGTCCTCGTTCTCCGCCGAAATCTGAAGCTTTGGACCTGAAGAAGGTTTCTGATGGTTCGATTTCGATGACGAAGAAGAAGAAGCTTTATTGTTGCTTTGCTTCTGAGGTTTCTTCTTCGGAGCCATTTTCTTCAGATTTTCACTGGTCTCGTCCGATCAAAGACGGAACCTGAGAGAGAGAGAGACGGAGAAGAATATTGAAATTTTGAGTCTATTGAGTAGCAAAACACTGAGGGAAAAAAAGGTTTTTGGGCCTCATGGGCCTTTTGAAACCCAAGGTAGAATTGTTTTCTTTTTCTTAAATTTTCAAGTAATGTGGGATTAAAAGATTTTTAAAAAAATTAATACATGAAAAAATGTTTCAAGATTTCAAATAAAATATCAAAAGCGAGATGAAATGATACTGTATTTATAAAATTATAAATAAATCAAAAACTACTTTATGATTTACTATATAATTTTTTGTAACTTTATATTATCTTTTGTTATATTTAACTAACTTTTAGATATATGAATATGATATTCGAAAGATGTTAAAAAAATATATATATATGATATTCGAAAGTTCTGTATAATGACTATTGTAATAACGATTTGTATTTTGATTTGATAACAGTTTTTAGTCAAAAAAAAAAAAGAATATGATATTCACGAATAATGATTTTTTGCGCGGATTCAGATCCAGAATGAAGATCTCGATCCGAGTTATCTGGAATTTCAAAGTATCACTTGTGTTCACCTCGTAGACTTTAGGTTATTTAAAATTGTTGATATATTAGTGTAATATAAATTTTCGTTTTTTGATATATTGTAGTAGGATATAGATGACTCTACGAAAATATGGTTGTTAAATAGTGTATATTGGACTTTATTTAAAATGAGAACTTTGGCATGATAGACTTTTAATCATTGTAAGATTCTGAATGGTTAAATTAAATGATGTATCCCGTAATTCACTCTATGAATGATACATATCATTTTTTACTTATTTTCTCGCTCCGTCTTCTCAATTATTGTATACTAGTATTAAACCTCGTACTACGTACGAAGCAAAAATTTATTTATATATATTATCGTAATTTTTTATAAAAGTAAAATATTTATTGGTTATCTCAATGGTCTACTC
>OVAY01001406.1:0-20862 GCA_900406395.1 Kernera saxatilis | reverse complement strand
TGTTTTTTAGTTTTTTGTAACATAAATTTTAAGAATCTCATGGTTATTCATGAGATTTTGAAAGTTGTGTTCTATGAGTAAAATGTATTGAATCCATCTCCCAATAACCCAGATTTTAAAAGAATTATAGAATCTGAAATATCAAGATTATAAGAATCCATTAAGCAATAACATGAGATTTGTATAGAATTCAAAAGTTCTTAAACCAATAACGATGGATTTACGAAGATTGTAAGACTCCACTAACCAATAACAATAGAATTTGAAAATTTCAAAAATCTTTAAAAATCCATCTCCCAATAAGCCCTCCTTAAAGACATCTAGTTCGATCGCATAATAAACCAACAGTAACTATCCTTTACCGTTTTCTATATGTTGATAGGCTTATATACCTTATTAGCATCTATCCTCTAAACCCATTGGCCCACCTCATAAAATTTTCCATGTTAAGTTGGTTTTCTTCCTACTTGTTTGAATATTAAACCGTATAAAGTTATACAACAATAAACATGTGCGTCTATATATTAATTTAATGGTCCAAAGACCATTGACCAAACCTGAAATGATCCGAAGGAAGAAAAGGTATCGGATTCAGCCTAATCGTAGACCGTTGACTTCAATTAATGTACGTATCTTGAGTAACAAAAAGAGAGCAAAAAATATATAATAGCAAACCCACTTTTTGTGTTTGCTGATATCATCATTTTCTATAAAAAAAAAAAATGATCTAATGGTTAAAAATTATTTGATTATAAATCCAACGGCTAAGATTCATTATAATTTATTTTTACTAAACCAAAAATTGTGTTCTTTCATTGGTAACTATTTCCTCAAACATTATCTCTCTTCTTTGCACCTCTGTTATGTGCCTCTTCATAAATCAACTATTTATATTTTTTGTAGTTTTTGTGGAATATAAAGAAAATAATTTGTTCAACTCATCACCATCATAAATTTNTGTTCAAGTCATCACCGTCATAAGTTCATGCTTTCCAATAACCCATAACCAAAATGTAATATAGATTTGAGGATACATATAATAGTTTTAGGAATTTACATAAGTTTCGTTTGGTTTACTACGGTTTTTTAATAAGTAATATTTGCTTAGAAAATATAATTTGATGATTCATGAGTTAACTTGGCTAAAAACATCGCTACTTCGCATTAATCATAACATTACTTACAATAGATGAGTAAGAATTCTTTTCCATTGTCGAATTTTTATGATATAACCATGAAGCTACGTTAACAAAAGACAGAACTACATCAAAGAATTTTCTAACTTTTTTTGCTATTTTATTAGCAACTGTTAGCGCTTCGCTTGGCAAGTCTACATTCAATTGTTTTGTGGAGAATGAATATTGTGTAGTTGTGTCTTAATAATACATATCTTAGTTTTCAGAACCCTAATTTATTTGCTCTATTTTTTTTTTTGTTTCAAGTGAAAATGAGAATCGTTGATTGAAATGCGTAAAAAAATAAATCGTATGGTTTTCATATATCTTGTGTCTTCTTAACTATATCTTGTCTCCATGTAGTTTTGTTTTTTTTTTCCCTGAAATTTATAATTGTTTGATTCGTTCTCTATATTTCTATAGTTTTAAAATTTCACATTTTTCATAGTATTTATTTTCTTGTACGTTTCTTCTTTTTGTTTATAATTGTGTGAATTTTTGAATTTTTTTTTTAAAATTTTTTTGTATATGCTTGATTATGTTCATGATCTTTACATCTTGTTTTGTGTTGTTATTTTTTTTTACTTTTTTTTGTTAATTTCTTTTCATATCATTATTTTAATTGATTGCGTTATAAATTTTATTTATCAGCGGTACGCGCGGGTTTATTTCCTAGTACTTTTAATAGTAAAAATGGTACTCGAAACCTTCCTTAAGCATAAAACTCATTATCACCATTACCATTATCACCATCACCATCATGGGAACTCGATGCCTGAGAACTTGAGTGACGTCAAGTCTTCAAGTTAAGGATGAAGACTTGAGTGACATTATGAAGACGTCATCACATCATATGAGGAAGGTGAAGAGTGAGAGGTTGGCAAAATATATGTGACAATATGGATTACATTAGAAAGTACAAGGGTTTTATACTGATTGCACAAAGTTTTAACCTCAAACAACTCTACCACAAGTGCATGGTATCAATGTGGTGTTTAAGGATCGAATCCAACGGGGAAAAAGGAATAACTTCAAAGAGAATACATGTTTACACTTAAAGCTAAGAAAATCAAGATGATTTTGGTTTTGAAACATATCTAAAAGAAATTACTAATTAAGTAACTGAAAGCAAACAAACATGATTAAAGCGAATGACAATAGCACGCAAGAGATCAAGTAACGAGATTAAAGAGCGGACATAGCAAGAAACAAGTAATGAGAGCTTAAACGATTGAAAATCAAGATAAAACAAGTGAACCTTGGGTAATGCGAGCCAAGAGGTCTAAAGGCACAACTATTCAGGGCACTTTTATTTGTTTTAAAAATAAACCATCCAAAACCCTCAAAGTGGACATGACATAATCTGACTTTCCTAAAAGAGAAACTAGAAAACATTTTATAAAAATGGTTTAAAAGCCATAAAAAGAAAGCAGATTAGGATCCATAACTAAAGGATGGATCTCTAGAGAGGACATGTGGTGTGATTATTACCAAACCATTTATCCAGTCAAGCCGTGTGAAAGAAATGCTTGCATATGCCACTAGTTCACTCACCTTATCCTTCTCTTTAAATCACACACAACACTACGTAGCTTCTCTCCAACGTGTAGAAAATGACACTGTCCATAGGTCTATAAACACCCTTAATTAGAGTTGGGTCCAAAGAACAAAAAAACTAAGTTACACAAAGCTTCGTCTAAATCCAAATATGAATGACAATTCTCAAACAAATTTTATGTAAAATCAAAATTAAAACTCATAATAAATAGAGCTAGACTAGGTTCATATTTTAAGTTTCATTATTATGCTTTTCAATCAATATTTATTCTATTTAGAATTGGAATTTCCCAAGTGTATTGGACTGATCATTTATTAGAAAGACGAACGGAATCAGAACAAACATGTCTACTCAATTTTCAGTATGGTGGTGGTAAAAAAGAGAATAGGATTCAGATCATAACACATGATATTACGAATAGTTGCCAAAGGAAATCATATCAAACACTAGTTTAAACTACATATATCACTACAAGAATTGTATATATATAGAAAAGCACTTGAAAGATTTTAATCACTTATTCATATCAAAGAAAATTAGCACAATTAGTCAAGTATATATATAAAGAAAAATGCTTGAGAGGATTGTCGGAGGGATAACCAGAGGGATTTCTGGAGCTGTTGAAGGAACGATCGGAGGATTTGCCAAAGGGTTCAGAAACCGCCACAAGGATCACCGGAGGCACGGCTTTGGCTTTGAGGAGCACAAAGAATTCATGTCTCATGTGGAGACAAAAGGAGGCTACTCTGACCGTCATGCCCGCTATGACCACCACAAGAAGCTTCCGGCACACTATGGACATCCACCTATGGCTGTCCGCGACGAAGAAGATCAAGAATCAGTCGTGGAGGAGTTCTTTGAGAGCAGCCGGAGCCACCACACTAGTGTGTTGCCGCACCACAACGTAAGCGATCACTTTCGTGTCATGATCTTACTAATCATGCAATGTTCTGTTATATATTCTTCCAAGGTGATTAAAACTATTTAAAGGTCATGAAACTTGATGTTGCTTAAATTGCCATGATATGTTCTGTTACTAGTCACGATCTTACTAATCATGCTTTAACGAAAAAACTTAATGCTAAAATTTTGTTAAACAAAGTTATTGATTCTGATTTATATACACACTAGACGATTATATCATTTCTTGATTCAATATATCTAATTATTTTTTAATGGCAAGTGATGTAATTAAGTATTAAAAGAAAGGTTAGTCTACATTAACAAAAATACAAAAGAAGCACAATTTTTTAATTCTAAAACAGTATTATTATTTTCTGAAATTTGACTAATGATCATTTTGTAGGTAAATATGGGTAATAGATGGCACCAGGACAGGCTTATGGCTCCTCAGGTTTCACCACATCATGTGTACATGAACCCGGCGCATGCCACGGCGAATTGGCCGGTCAGCGAGAGAAGCGGCGGCCACCGCAAACACGGGTACGTGGTAGAGTGTAAGGGACTCTAGACTCCACCTAAGTACTATGACGGTTCAAATAAGAAAGTAATGATTATGTATCCCAAATAATAAATGTGTAAGATGTATGTGTGTGATGGACTTGTTTCAGTATCGTACCAAAACCAAATAAGGGGCTTTTTAACAAAAAGGGGTGTTCTTGTTTGATGACCTTATGATTTTACTAAGGAGTGTTGTTGTTGTTGTTGCTGTTTATTTATGTTTAATAAAAAATGTAAACAAGTAATCCTTCCGTTTTACAAATGTGTTATTTGTTTAACACATTTCAAGCAGATTAATAAATCAATTAAAAGTTTTATTATACCCCTAATTTAAAAGTCTAAATAAGTTTTTTTCTCTAATTAATACATTATATCAATACGGTTAAAACTATAATTTTATTCATAATTTTGTATTGAAAATACAAAACGACACTCTTTTGTGAAACAAAAAAAAAAATCTTAAACAACACTTTTATGAAACGGAGAGAGTAGCAACTACAGATATGTATACAGATTTGGTTGTTACGAGCGGGAGTTACAAAATCAAGTTTGTTTCAATGTAGACATTACATTCATCGCCAAGTTCGGCCTCGGTTTTAAAAGACTACGACCAAGGGAAATAAATGGTTGTTTTTGCACATTTCATCATAAAAAAAAAATGTTTGTTCAAAACAAATAAAACTGAATAGATATATATATTAAACAAAAATTGAGATTTTTATTGTATTGATTATTTATTATTGTATTGATCATCAATATTGTGCTTAATATATAGGGACAATAATAATATAATTATTTATTTACTGTAAAGTTAATTGAGAAAAAAAAAATAATTTTTATTAGAAATTTAGTAACATCATGTTTTAAAACAGTAACAATTTTTTTTGCTAAACTTCAATTAAAATAATATTGAAGACGTAATAAAAAAAAATTGTAAAGTCTTGACAAATTGGATGGACCAAAGACACCGACCCAAAAGTTAAGTGTGACTCTTCAAACTTTGAAAGCATTAGATGCAATTAATTTTCATCATCATGATTAAAGAGAACATTCCAATTTCCACAACAAATCCACATGCATTTCTTATCTTATGTTCTTTACTAAAGTTGCGATCCAATAATAAACCAACAGTTATCTTTAATTTACTGTTTTCTGTTTGTTATTTATATATATATTATATACCTTAGCATCTATCCTTAAAACCCACTGGCCCTTTCCATGTTATGTTTTTCTACCTTGTTGAATATTAAACCGTATAAAGTTATGCAATAATAAACATGTGCGTCTATATATTAATTTCCAACAATCTAAAGCACAGGAATTCAGCAACTGTATGATCTAGTTTCTTCCATAAAGCTTATTAATTATTCGCTTTGGAGAGCGTAGAGATTTTGTAATATATGTAATATATGTGACTGTGTTCTAACTAATACCGGTGTATGATTCGTTTGTGAGTTAATTATGGATTACATAATACGAAGGCACACCTATTTTTGTTTCTTTGACATTTTATTACTCAAGTTTCTTTAAACCCACACATAAACACACACACACACACACCACTCCATAGCTTCTCCTAATGTGTAGTATTTTGATGGAGTCAAATTTTAACCACAAATATATAACTAAGTTTCGGTTTGAGTATTTTGGTTAAGTTCGGTATTGAATTTTGATTTGTTTGATTACAGTTTTAGAAGTTTATTAGGTCCTATGAAAATAAAACTCTTGGGAAATCGCCACCAAATTTACGCAAAGCTATTTCCGAGAAAAGATTTAATGATATTATCCAATAATTGCATCCGCATGTCAAGACTCAGATAAAAACTCTTCGTAAATCAGTGCCTAATTATAAGCGTTAGGTTTTAGCCATCTCTTTTATATATATCGCTAAATCACAAAACTTTTACGTTTACATAGACATGGCTGGGCTTGAAACCTCAACGAAGCAAGAAATTACGCTGCTTGATCTAGAAGCTCTTAATTGTCCTATTTGCTGCGACGCACTGACTAGTCCTATCTTCCAGGTTCGTTTCTTATATGTTTGAAATGTTATAAATTTTGTTTCCAACCAAAATTATATTAAAAATAAACTCCTAGACCGGTTGTCCAATCTGAAGGAACATGGTTTACAAACAAAATTTCCAAAAAATGGAAACGAGAAGAACAAGGTAAATAATCTGCTCGACAATTTGAGGAACGAGGAATCAGATAACGACAATGTTATAAACATGGCGTTGTTGATTTAGAGCTAGTAACTAGAGTTGTCCAGATTTTCGAATATGTATCCTTTCTAATCAATATCTACTAATAAAATTAACATGTTTTAGTAGATGAATTTCACTAAAGAATTGGTTAAAAAAAAAAAATCATTTTGTAAGTTATTTTTGAAATGCTTCCAATACTGATTTAGTAGTATGGTTGTTGTTTTTACATTTTGAGTGTGAGAATGGACATATAGCTTGCTCTAAGTGCTGTAAAAAATTGAGCAACAAATGTCCTTTTTGTGATCTTTCCATTGGTCACATTCGATGCAGAGCGATGGAGAGGATTCTCCAATCAATCATCGTCCCATGTCCAAACGCCAAGTTTGGTTGCATAAAGAAGCTTTCTTATGGGAAAGATTCAAGTCATGAGAAGAAATGTATCTTCTCCCTATACTGCTGCCCTGTGCGGAATTGCAATTACATTGGCTCTTACGATCATCATTTTGGTGTTCACTTCTTCGCGGATAAGGAATAAATTCCTTGTGTGGACGTCAAGCGTTGAAGTTGTGGATATGTGTCCTCAAGTTGAACCAAGAGTAAGAAAAAAAGTTGTGTGGAAGGTTAATAAATTAAACACAGTTTTCTTATTATTTGTCTTTTAGTTCTTTTTTTGGTTTCCCATCAAAATCTTTATATCTCATCAATGAACTGAAATCTTATCAATCCGTTTTCGATTTAGTTTCCTCGTCATTGTGATACTAGAATACATTTTCAATACGTATACAAATTTCATTTTCCCCACATTATTTGGCATCTAAATCAAACAAATTGACACAATCGTTATGAGTAACAGATGAAGGTGTTGGTTACTGTACAAGAAGACGAAGACGAACGGCTGATCTGTAAGAGCCAGGCATAGGAACCGCTTATTTAGCGCATTTTAGCATTAATCCGATGGAAATGTGGTCACATTTGGACCGAATCAAGGACCTTTAAAATATTAGGTCAACGATGCTTTGCTCGAGCTCATTGATCCTGCTTCCCATGTCATCAAGTGAAGGTGAAGCCATCGCAAAGTGAAGGAGATTACAAGAGATGTAAATGGAAAAAGAACAAACCTGGAACAGGAAGATAAAGTGAGATAGATCCAATTCAGAGATTCACTGAGAATCTGGAGATTGGTGAGTCTTAGTCTAGGGGATGACCACAAAGGTAGAAGGGTCGACCCGAAGAACATAGATTCAATGATGGTGGAAGATGAAGATGATGATATCGTGAGAGAGAGAGGTTGAGAGAGAGAAAGAGAGATTGAAGAAGATAAAGTTGTATTTGATTAATTGCTCAGAATGGCCAAAGAGCCTTACAAATACGTTCAATGTTTGTGAAATTAAACCGGAGTTACGTAACCAAAATATTAAACCGGAAATGGGATAAGTGAACCCGAATCCTGGAACAAAACCAATGTCATCGGCCAAAGTTCTCAGCTCTACTGTGTTGGTACCGGGTTCGGCACCCTCTCCCAAAAGAGCCCTACCCGATCTAGCTCGGCTCGAACAGAACCGACTTTGTGCTCGCCGACCTGAGTAGGAAAAGGAAAGATCGAGAAGATTCCCCGAAAAATAAGGAAAATTACATCCTAGAAGGAAAAGGAAGGAAGCCAATGAGAAGTCCATAAATAGGGAAGGAGATTCATTCACCAGACACACACAATATTCGGGAGAGGGCTCGAGAGCAGAAACCTAGCTGAACTCTTTTTCTGTAAACAACTCTTAAGAACATCAATAAAATCATCAAGTTTCCGATCAAACCCTAGCTGTTGATTCTAACTGTTTGCCGATCTATACCTAAACCCACATAGAAGTTATCACTTGTGATAACCCTAGTTTCTACAACTGTGTGGCGTCCGGAGAAAAGTTTTCCCTCAAGGGACATAAAATTGTAGGGTTTCACGGACCGTCGAGGTACTTGCTACTCTCTCTTGGCGTTCCTGTATCTTATCCACCACCTGTGGAGTTGTCTGGCGAATGGATCAATATAATTTATATTATATACTTTCCAAAACATTAAATTCAGTTTTTCTTAACGCATTTATTGATAAATTAAATTTTACTATAACTCTATCAATACATTATAATTATTGAAAATCTGAAACAAGAACAAAAGACAAATCGAAAAAAAATACATAAGCAAAATATAAGCAAAACATAAAAATTAAATGACAAAAAAATAGAAAATATAGATAAGATTTTAAATGGTTTTTAATTCGACCATACAAGAAAAAGTTTTCAAAAGCTATGTTTTCATGAGATGTTACTAGAATATTACTTCCGAATCACAGTCAGGACCACGATCGTTAACTAAACAAAAATACTCGAACTCTGTATGTAACCAATATGGATCAGTTTGGTTCTGGTTCCAAGCAAATATCTCTTTACTTTTCAAAAATATGAAATTTTGGTTTGATTGTTCTTATTTCCTCTTGTGATGTTTCATTCCCTTCAACTCTCATATCCTGACAATATTTTCTTATGCCGTCAGAAGTTTGTCGGTATTTTAATTGAGAGGCAGTCAGAAATACGTCAGTAAAGGCTCCGTCGAAAATCCATCGGTAAGTGCTCCGTCAGTATATTCCATCGGTAACTTGTCAGTAAAAACCGTCGGTAAATTCCATCAGGGTTACCGATCGGGAACCGTCGGTAGTTCATCGAAAAATTGTCGGAAAGGGCCGTTAGTAAACCGTCAGTATTTTCGACTGATTTCCGATGGATTATTTCTGTCGGTAGTTTTCGACGAATATCCGACGGATTGTGATTCCTGACGACACGAAATTGACGGATTTGGTTTCGTCGAAGTCCATTGCAAAAGACGGTTAGGGACGGGTTCCCACGGATATAGGCTGTTTAATTTCTTGTAGTACAATGATAATGTTGATAATGATAATGTGGACATGGCATCATCTGACTTTCCTAAAAGAGAAACTAGATAACATTTTAAAAAATGGTTTAAAGCCATAAAAAGAATGTAGAGTAGGATCCATAACTAAAGGATGGATCTGTAGAGAGAACATGTGGTGTGATTATTACAAAACAATTGTATCCGGACAAGCCGTGATAAAGAAATGTTTGCATGACACTAACTTACTCACCTCATCCTTCTCTTTAAATCACACACAACACTCCGTAGCTTCTCTCAACGTGTAGAAAATGACACTGTCAATAGGTTTATAAACACCCTTAGTTAGAGTCGGGTCCAAAGAACAAAAATCTAAGTAGACAAAGCTTCGTCTAAATCCAAATTTGATGTAAAATCAAAAGTAAAACTCGTAATGATGAATAGAACTAGACTATCTTCATATTTCCAGTTCCATTATTTTGCTTCCATCAATATTCATTCTATTCGGAATTGGAATCTCCCAAGTGAATTGCGTAAGAAATTGAATAATTGCGAAGAAATTGCATAAATAAATCGATAAATTAATACAAGATATACCGATACATGAATTATAGGAATATCGGATTTGCCGAGGCGAGACGTTCTTTCTTTAATTCTGAAAACGTCTTGTAGTGTGACAATTGCATGGCGTTCCGAATCCCAGGATACAACTGCATAATTCTTATGATCCGCATCACCCAATATTATAAGCTCACAAACCTTTCACTAGAAAAATAAAGAACAAAAGAGAGGAAGAAGAAGGGGATTATTTGACACATCATGGAATGAGGGAGAGAGCCACGAGACTTGTCTCAATTATATGGTCTCTTTATGGCATTGAAATTTGTCCATTAACATGGCAATTATGGAGAGATCATAAGTTACAAAATTCAGATTTAATTTATGAATTCAAGAGCCATCTTAATGCTTTAACCATGATTTAATATTTTGTATTGATTAGATACTAATATTAACCATAAACAAAAAGATAGGTAATTGAGCTTTTGGCCCATTTATCCAAACCCAATCCGATTCTGACCGATCTCGGCTCGGCTCGATGCGCACGGATTGACATGGTTTTGCTCCTCTCTTCATAAAAGTTACACTCATTCCTTTACACATTAGTGAGTTTTACTTTGAAATTTCAACGTGAGACAAATTCCCTTATGTCGAAAATTGTGCGTTTCAAGCACAAAACTTTAGACATCCATTTCTCATTCGAACAAACATCGTTTTTGACAAGTGAATACACTAACTCATAGTGTTCACGGCGACGATTACATTATGCCCAAAATCCGGTCATTGCGACGTACGTCTTTGCCCGAAAATCCACCGAAAAATGGTCAATATATATCATTTCGTCAAAAAACGAGTTCCAACAAATTGCACTGATCATTTATTAGAGAGACAAACGGAACCAGAACAAACATGTCTACTCAACTTTCGGTATGGTGGTGGTAGAAAAGAGAATAAGATTCGGATATTAAAAGTAAAAGGGAATCATATCAAACACTAATTTAAACAAACACTATACTACATAAACACTACAAGAATTGTATATATATAGAAAAACACCTGAAAGATTTTAATCACTTATCCATATCAAAGAAAACTAACACAGGTATATACATATAAAGAAAAATGATTTCTGGTGTTATGGCTCCTCAGGTGTACATGAACCCGGCCCCTGGCATGGAGAATTGGCCGCTCAGTTGGCCGCTCAACGAGAGCAGCGAGAATTGGCCGGTCAGCGAGAATTGGCCTGTCAACGAGAGCAGCGAGAATTGGCCGGTCAACGAGTAAGGGACTCTAGACCTCACCTAAGTACTCTGCCGGTTCAAATAAGAATGGAATGATATGTATCCTAAATAATAAATGTATAAGAAATAAGACGTATGTGTGTGATGGACATGTTTCAGTATCGTACCAAAACCAAATAGGAGGCTTTTTTAACAAAAAAAAGTGTTCTTGTTTGATGACCTTATGATTATACTGAAAATTGTTGTCGTTGCTGCTTATGTTTAATAAAAGTGATGTCGAGTATTATCAGTTGGTTGGCTCACGTGGAAGGATTACTTGCACAAGAATTAGGTTATGTTTGTTTCACTGTCACTGGTGTTAACAAATAGCAACGAACGATATGTATAAATGTTTGTTTCAATGTTTCTGGATCATCGAGATAATTCGGCAAATGATTTATGCAATTATCGACCAAAATTTCTGCAGTCACTAAAACCGTCGCCGGCAAAACAAACATGAATTCATATCTGAACCATCGAGAGTTAAGGAAATATGTAACGCCTGACCCAGCTCCTTCAAATGGGTCGATCCGTTAGTTAAATAGTTATAACAACCGAAATAATTACCTGCCATCACTAACTATTTTATCGAAAATACAACTAAAACTTTATTTTTTAAAATACTACTAAAAAAAAAAACTAAACCCTAAATCTGAACCCAAATATTTAAATTATAAGCTCTTAAAAATCGATTTTAGTGTTTTTGGTATTTTTTGGTAAAAAATAAAAATTTGTGATGGTATTTTTGAAACAAAACTAATTTTAATGGTTTTTAAGATATTTTTCTGTATTTATTTATGTATACTTTTTGCTTTCTTTAAAGAGAAATTATATTTTTTATTGAAAAAATAAATAAAAATAAAAATTGAAATAGAAACTTGCCAACTACTAACCCTGCCACAAGACCATATGACATGTATAATATTTATAGATACTCGGTTGCAAACATGGCCTTGTCCCGCTTGTATACTAGGCCAGGTCTGGCAGTGACAAATCTTTTTAACGGCAAAATATAAAGACATAATATAATTATTTATTTACTATAAAGTTAATTGAGAAAATAAATAATATATTTACATTAGAAATTCTATTACATCATTTAACAATACGACACTTTTTTTTCTAAAACTTCAACTAAAATAATGTGGGAGACGTAATAAAAAAATGTAAAGTCTTGATAAATTGGATGAACCAAAGATCGACCCAAAAGTTAAGTGTGACTCTTCGAACTTTGCAAGTATTAGATGCAATTTTCATCATCATGATTGAAGAGACCAATCCACAACGGAGACAAGTTTTAGACTGAACAAATCCACATGCATTATATCCAAGTGGTGGTGGTCTAGTGGTTTTCACTTGAAAAATAATTGTTCTATTAATTTAGGCTAGGATCGATTTTCTTCAAACGCAAAATTATTTAAATCATTATAACTTGACCAGTCGAAATAGCCTTAGGTATTAGATACATTAGAAAATCCAATGAGTGGTCTACTCGACAGCTAAACTCACCCTAGAAAAATTATATTCGAATAGTAAAAAACTCGGATTAGACCCTAGTAATAAAAAAAAAAAAAACCACATGCATTATTAAAGGCATCTAGTTCGATCGAATAATAAACCAATACTAGTAACTACCATTTTCTGTTTGTTGATGAGCATATATACCTTTACAACTATCCTCTAAACCCATTGGACCACCTACTTGTTGAATATTAAACCGTATAAAGTTATACAACAATAAACATGTGCGTCTATATATTAATTTCCAACAATCTAAAGCACAGGAATTTAGCAACTGTATGATCTAGTTTCTTCCATAAAGCTTATTATTATTATTCGCTTTGGAGAGCGTAGAGATTCTACAATAGATATAAAATATGTGATTGTGCTCTAACTAATACCGTTGTATATGATCCATTTGTGAATTGAATATGGATTACATAACACGAGGGCACAAACTATTTTTGTTTCTTTGACATCAGAAGGCTATTCTATTACTCAGTAAAGTTTAAACCCACACAAACACACACACCACTCCATAGCTTCTCTCAGTGTGTAGTGTTTTGATGGAAACACACACACACACACACATCATGGAGTCAAATTTTAACCACAAATTAATATATAACTAAGTTTTGATTTAAAAGTATTTTAATTGAATTTTTTATTTGTTTGATTACAGTTTTTAGACGTTTATTAGGTCCTATGAAAATAAAAGCTCTTGGGAAATCTCAACCAAAATTTACGCAAAGCTATTTCCAAGAAGATTTGATGATATTATCCAATAACTGCATCTGCATGTCAAGATTCAGATAAAAACTCTTCGTAAATCAGAGCCTAATTAAAAGCGTTAGGTTTTAGCCATCTCTCTTATATGTATCGCTAAGTATTGAGTCTCATTTTTATCACAAAATTCTTACGTTTACATAGACATGGCTGGGCTTGAAACCTCAACGAGGCAACAAATTACGTCCGATGAAAATCAAAGATCCTTGAATGGTGAAGTTGACAATACGAACCGCTCGGTGACGCTGCTTGATCTAGAAGCTCTTAATTGTCCTATTTGCTTGGACGCACTGACTAGTCCTATCTTCCAGGTTCGTTTGTTATATGTTTGCGATATTATACTTTTTTTCCAACCAAAATTATATTAAAAAGAAATTCCTAGACAGGTTGTCCAATATGGAGGAATAAATAATTTCTAAAAAAATTAGAAATGCTCGACAATTCAAAGAACGAGAAATCAATGAGAGAGAAAAAAAGAGGATAACTGTATCATTGCGTTGTTGATTAGAGGTAGTTAGTAGAGTTGTACAGATTTTTGAAAATTTATTCTTCCTAATTGATATCTACTAACAAAAAAAACCATTTTTTAGTTGTTGAATTTCACTAGAGAAAGGGTTACAAAACAAAAAAAAACATTTTGCAAGTTATCTTTGAAATGTTTCCAATACTCTGATTTAGTAGTAATTTTGTTGCTTTTACATTTTCAGTGTGAGAATGGACATATAGCTTGCTCTACATGCTGTAACAAATTGAGCAACAAATGTCCTTCTTGTGCTCTTCCCACTGGTCACATTCGATGCAGAGCGATGGAGAGGATTCTCCAATCAATCATCGTCCCATGTCGAAACGCCAAATTTGGTTGCAGAAAGAAGTTTTCTTACGGGGAATATTCAACTCATGAGAAGAAATGTACTTTCTCTCAATGGTCCTGCCCTCTGCGGAATTGCAATTACATTGGCTCTTACAGGGATATATACGATCATTTTGATGTTCACTACGTGGAGGATATGGAATAGTTATTAATTTCTTGTGTGGACGTCAAGCGTTGAAGAGTTGAAGTTGTGGATATGTTTCCTCAAGTTGAACCAAGAGTAAGAAAAAAGGTGTGGATATGTTTCCTCAAGTTGAAGTTGTGGATATGTTTCCTCAAGTTGAACCAAGATGGTATAAATCATTTTTCTTGATACTTGTTGAAAATTACTCTAGATACATGTTCACTATCCCATGTTAAAATACTTTATTCGTTCTATGTTTTATTCACTTCATGGCATAGTCAATCACCTAGTTTTTTTTTTATTAAAACTGGAATGAAAACAATGGCTTAACACAAATAATCTAAGGTTTTTCTCCCACAACTTAAAAGTGGATCAATGATCACCTCAAGCCTTAAATAACTTTGAAACTTTAGGCCCTGTTCGTTACAGTCTACATGTTATTCAGTCTCGGCCTTGCCGCTTATCTTATTGGTAACATGACTAATTTGTGAGTTTAAAGCGTTCTTTGTATCGTTTTCTCAGGGAAGAGTCGTGTGTTGTTGCAGTTGAAGAAGATTAGCATTCAAGAAAGCATCAAACTTTGTTAATAGAAACCGATTTGTCCTTTGAAAGACCAGATATTGGCTTAAATTGTGTTCAAGGTCGAAGGAGAATATGGATCAATCAATGAATGAAAGTTATTGCAATTGTTACGCCTCCCAAGTGCTACCGCAGAGTATAAAAGGAGGAAGAATACGAAGGAGGAGGCGTCTCCGTCGTGGTCTAGGTTGCCAGATGCGGTGGCTGTGAACTGCCTGGCTCAGGTCTCGAGATCGGACCTCGTGGGGCCTCCAAGAGCCAAGTTTATACTCCTTCGACCCAAGACAGAAACTGTATTCAAAATCGACTCGAGGACAATGCATATGTGCTTACCAATCAGAAGCCAGAGGAATCGACGAGAGCTGAGTAAGACGCATTCTCGTCCAAAGGCGTCATCATATCCCTAGTCACCCTTCTGGTTCTTGTCCTAAACACTACTCCATGATCTAAACCAGTCAATTCACACAATTCTAACCTCTGAGATTGGGTTGACTCCATGTCAGCATCCCAACAAGTCAGAGATATTATATGTTTCACGTTCTCAATCTTGTCCTCTGGTACTAAGATTTTGTTTTGAAGGAGCGCAAGATAGGCTTGAAAAGCCGCCTTATTTCGGATCTGGATCAAGTGAAAACAAAACAAAAAAAAGTCATGAAATTTTCTAAACAAGAGTTTGAGATGCAGACAAGTGACATGAACCTTTGGGTATTGGTGTGCAAGGAATGGTAGAAGCTGAGAGAACGCTTGCGAGCTGATGGGTTCCGAGACAGAAGTAATAGACCCAAGTATTCCAACGCCTGCCTCTACCTTTTCGAATTTCTTCGACGCTCTTAGCTCAATGGCTAAGGAATCCATGACTCCATTGTAGAAACTCAACGTATAAGCCTGAAATCAAATTGACAGATAAGCTTTACGTGGAATCTACAAGCTTTGGCAAAACTCTAAAACCAACCTCTGAATCTTCGTTCCGAAAAATCCTGTCCAAGAGCTCTTGAATTGTCTGTGTCAAAAAGAAAAGTGTTAAAAGACATCATAACCACATAGAGAAGCTAGAGGTTAATGGTGTATTTACCTTTAGACAGGGTACGATAACTCGGTCACATTTCTTGTACTCTTGAAGTACCCAGAGGATGTCTTCGCAAATCGCGGATTCTCTAGATTGTTGTTGTTTAAGGTCTTTAGCTTCACTGTCTTCCCTCACATACTCCAGTAATGCAGAGAGTGAAGCCGTTTTAAGCGACTCTTGTAATCCTCCAATCGAAATTACTAATCCAGACATTACCTGTTTGCTATAACAACGGAATCTCAATAGCTGAACGAACCGTTGGAAAGAGAAATCCTGAATCTACAAAAGAATAGTCAGATAAACACTTTGAAGCAGAAGAAGAAGTAACCCCAAGGCTTCAGGATCAAGAATCTGCTTTACCGCCCATTGTAAGCTGGCTTCGTTGGGAAGAATTTCTTCAAGTGTTTCTCTGTAAGGTATGAAAGGGACAGTAACAGTTTTGTGATACAATATCCTTTGAAGAGCTTTCGCGGCGGTTTCTCTTAGTTTATCCATTTTCTCCATTCCTTGCTTCACAATACCTCCAATCAAACGGTTTGCGAGGTTCGAATCGAAAAGCGAGGATGAATCATTGCTATGATCATTCTCACATAGAATATATGTACATTTCTCAAGTCCATGGATTGCAGCTTCACGAACCCAAGAACCTACATCACCTCTGTTATCAACTGAATAGTCATCAAGAGCTTTCAACAAAGTATTCACCACTTGAGTCTTGATAAGAACAAGAAGAGAAAGGTCATCGTTCTCAGGATCACTAGCACTTCGCTGAGTAAGGGTCTCACACACGGATGTGAGTCCCTTCACAGCGTTCACGCGTGCCTCAGCATCTCTATCTTCAGGATTCCCCTGCTTGCAACAACATATACGTCAAAAGTCAATAAAATTCAAGGATTGGAGACAAATGTAGTCTTCTTTACCTCTATCTGACACGCGCCACAGAGCTTCAAAACTACATCCTTCCATTTTGGAGTCAATAGTTCACATGGCAAGACACCTAGTGCAAGTGCAAAGCCTCTCTGAACAGCTGCGTTTGGGTCCGTTAGATGTTTCAGGTGTTGTGATACTAAATCAACAGCAATCTTATCATCGCAAACGAGATAGGATTGTACAAGCTGTTTAACAGCATTGACAGCTGCATTCTGGTATAATAAAGTTGAAACTTGTTAACTAATGAATTATGCTGAACAAGGATGAAAGTAAATAACTTGGTAGGTACCTACCTGTATTTGAGAATTGGGATGTCTTAAATTCTCATGGAGTGTATCAAGAAGGATCCGTTCTGTTCTCTCGGATAATCTCACATGCGATAACGCGATACACTCGATAAACCGTGAGACAGCCAGTCGCATGATTTCTCCACCTTTTCCACGGTAAAGCCATGCTTTCTCAATGGCAGGGACAATCCCAGCCATACGTTTATGGCTCTCTGTAAAAATTGAAGTGCATCAGGAACATTTTAATATAAGGGATAATGATGCCAACCATTGAACTTGTTAATTCTCTCCTCTGTAACAGAAAATCAAGCTCGAACGGTGGTGAATAGATAGCCACATTGGTACTAACCAGCAGAAAGAACATAGCCACACTGGTGCAGAGCTAACACAACCTCTCCAGCCGCCAATGTTGCGCCATGGCGCATGCACAAATCAGTTGAAAGGGTACAAGGAGTTAGTTTCTCCAGCACATAGTTGGCAAAGTGCTTAGGCTCATATTTAACAAGAGCAGCAAGAGTTTCTGCAGCAAGTTCTCTCAAGTTTTTATCCTGAAAATGACAAGATTGAATAATTAACATATCAAACAGAAACCAGCAAGTTCTCTCAAGCAGGGCCTTAAAAGAAGTTTTAGATTTGCAGAGAAACCAGAAGCAAACTAATATCAAACAGAGCATACCCAGTGGCAGATCTTGTTGTATAGCAATTTATCCACAAAAGGATATAGATACCCTTCATATTGAGCAATGGAAACAGCAACCTGAAGGTACGAGTTCACCCAAGAAGAAAGGGAAAAATAGTTAGCTATGTTCACTATGTCAATCCCACGAGGGTAATGTCCTTGCCTTCCAACATTCTCTTGGAAAGCAGCAGCAGCAGCCCTTCTACAGTTCACCTGGTAAAAGAAATCAATAAACTTTACGCATCGAAGAGATCTCCAAAAACATAATTCTTCAAATCAAGCAAGAAACGGCAAACAAATTATAGTCAAAAAGAGTTGATTAGTACCTCTCTATCGAAGGAAGCCACTATCAATAAATCTGGAGCAAGCTGATCTAGGACATTTTTCATATCTTTGTGGTAATAGGCGCGCAAATGCCCAACAAACATAGGCAGCTGCATCACGCACATGAGATCCAACACTGTGTGGACCTCTACGGACGTCATAATGGAGTGCCTGTAAAAGATATTTAGATGTAAATCCATACAGCTTCTGCAAAATTTGGGTGAGTGATGCCCATTGCTTCGTACGCGTTCACTAGAGAAATAAGTAATCCTGTGAATGGGAAAGAGTACGACCTTCACAATAACTGGGACGACTTGTGGTAAACTTCTAGGCAACAGTAACCCTCTACGAGACAGTTCAGCTAAAGCCAAACAACCACCATGCCATGAGCCATCTCCCTGAATATCATCAAAATCGAAAAAACTGGATTTTAGAACATGCAAGTCATGCTGCCAGATATCCATTAATTTTGAGTACCTCTCCTCGTGAAAACAGTTCCAATACAGATGACAACACTTCTTCGGAAAGAAGAGATGTTAGTCGTGAAGTTACACGACCTATACCCTTTGCAGCAGACCAACGAACCACGGTGTCCTACACAGTTCAGAGAAAAGTTCAAAATTTCGAAATGAAAATGATCAGATTATCATGTTGTCATCTACTTGTATAAGTTGAGATGTATCTCACCCACTAAACATACCGTGTCTCTCAAACCAGAGAGTAGCATTTCAACTTTTTCCCGTCAAAACTCTATAAATTAATACTCGATAAATTAATAAACATGAAAAATTAATAAATTTTTCCCGTGAATTAACTCATGTATAAAAGCAAATTTTACTGTACTTGATTTACAGTAAATTAACAGCTTCTGTAATAATATACAGTTGGTTGTAGTTAGCCAATAGTCTTAAATAGTCCGTAATTTTGTTTTATATATGGGGATCTTAGGTCAAACTACTCCAACATTTGATACTAATTGGTTACTTCAAAAACGTGTTAAAGTATATATTTGACGTATTCTAAAAACATGGCGTAGTTAAGTTTCCAAAATCATTTACGCATCATTTATGCATAATAAACAGGCGTAATCATTTACTTTTTAACCTAATTGTACCACCTAATTTATATAAAACCAAATAGTGCTTTATATAGTTTCGTGGTCCGACTTCTTAGTGATTATCCAATTATTCCAACATTTGATAGTAATTGGTTATTTTTATAACGTGTTAAAGCATATAATGGACTTATTCTAAAACACATGGGGTATAGTAAGTTTTTCAAAATCTATCAACATTCATTCATTTAAACATATAATTCTACGAATATATTATATATATATGCAATTCAAATAAGTTGACTATCGATGGTATGGATTAAGCCTCATTGAAACTCATAAATTCTCAATTAAAAAAAGAAAAATCTAAACTCTAAACCATAAATACTAAATTCTAAATCGTTTAAACTAAACTCTATATGTTTAAACTAAACTCAGATTAGCTAACCTGAAATCCTAAACCGTAATCCAAATGTAAGTGTTGGATCGTAAAACTAAACTATAAACCCAAAATATTGTATGTACATGCTACGTAGTCTAGAGACCAAAACGTTTTTACTCAACATCACATATTTAGTTATCAATTTTTATTTGTTTTTAAATTCAAATCATAGTATCTTCGAACCAAAGAATCTATATTTTCAGTAAAATCTCGAGTTTGAACCGATCTTTTGGTAAAGAGATTGAAAGGAAAATAAGTTAATAGAGAAGAAATAATATGTGTATGAAGCAGACGATTTTCGTCATAATACACAGAGCAGAGTGAAAATAATGATAGCAGAGAAATAGATGGTCATATATGAAGTTTTGCTGATTTCCGATAATATTAAACATTAAACCAAAAAAAAAAAAAAAAAGAGAACCATTTCTCAAGTATCCGAAGTGTATCTCTTGTCAATATAGGTATATCAATATATTTCGACTTGATGTTGTCCGTCTACAATTAATTTTGATATGAATTAATCGTAGCTGCATGTAATGTGTCTAGTAACAACTTTTTTACTCTTTTAACTAGTAACAACCGGTTGACGAAAACAAACCCAACGATTTGATTTCAGGAAACTTATTTTTGCTCTCATGCCTCAGGTATATAACATTTAAAAAAAACATGAGGTTCGGTATGTATAAGCGTAAAACTTAATAGTTTGAGTTTGGATCATAACGAAAGTCTATACTTAAAGCATGAATAAGCTGTTTTCCCTCTTTTTAAGCATTTAGACAACGGTTTTTTTTTTTTAAATAGCCCATTTTTGTATAATAGAAAAATGTTTAACACAGTATTATTTTAAACTAGCAATATCAATTCATAAAATAGTTTTATATAGGTCATTATAAGTACATAGCGCTCATGTAACATAACCACACACGAAATACAAGGATACAATGACACATCGCGATGTGTTTTATTCTGAACGAAACATAAGAAGAAACAAATTAAACACAACGCAACGATACCAAGAGAAGTGACACACACACACAAATACACTTATGTTCATTTGCACTTGAAGTAACAGAAACAAGCGAAACCTCTACC
>OVAY01001405.1:0-29906 GCA_900406395.1 Kernera saxatilis | reverse complement strand
ATTAAACTAATTAAATGATAATATGTAGATGCTGATGTGGCGGAAAGAGAAAAGAAAAAAACTAATTTTATATATATAGATTGTGATCCAGCTCACGAGTCACAACTCTTAGTGGAATGGAAACTGCTTTGTATAATTTTATCTTTTGGCCGTTACTCGACTTTGTCTTAAAAGATAGCAATAATTGGTCTGGCAATATTACAAATAGCATTCGTTTTTAGAAACTCTATAACCAGATTACTTCTACTTATGCATGCAAATCGAAAGCGGGCAATAAATAAAAGCAGCTTTTATATATTCCTTTGTATAAATCATTGAATTATACTAATTAATTGAAATCCTTTATGGAAACGTGTTGATGATTCACAGCTTTTTTTGTAACTTAATTCCACAATGCATGACGTAAAAGAAAAATCCACAATGCATCATTGAAACGTGACTCAAGTTGTGGCTACCATCAAATTACTTTACCAACCATATATTGCCTCTTGAACTGTTGAACCCATAGTCTAGTTTAAAAAAATTAAATTCAATCAAAATTTTGGATTTATTGTTACAGAGAGAGAGAGAGACGAGAGAAAAAAAAATGAATATCTTCCAAAAATTGAATTTTCTAAAGTTTTTTACCAAAAACGTGTCAAAATCATCGGTTTCTCGGTGTGGGGAGAAGAGATTGCGGAAAGAATCTCGAGTAAAAGATCACATCCACATGGCGCATGTTAGCTCATGGTTAGCTTCGCCGGATAATGCTTTCCGGTGGGAAGCCACCATTATCGGCCCGGCGAATTGCCCTTTCGAAAATGGAGTCTTCACCGTTTCCGTTCGCATCCCAACCAAGTTTCCTTACAAACCACCCATCATCAAATTCAAGACCAAGGTAACCAAAATTAGAAAGACCGGTTTAATAAATCTTTCGATTATGTTTGATATCTGGCTTGATCGTGAAATAACCGGTTCAAAATTGTATATTTTTTGGTTGTCCAGATATTTCATCCTAATATAAACGAGAAAGGAGAAATTAGTATTGACATTTTGGGATCGCGATGGTCACCAGTTTTGAGAATTGATTTGGTATTGTTATCTATATGTTCGGTTTTGTCGGACCCGGTCGAACCATTTGTTGCTGGTAATCCTGCCGTGAAATTGTACCACCAAGACCGGGAAGCTTACGAGAAAGTTGCGAGAGAGTGGACTGTGAAATATGCAATGGGCCGAGCCGCGAGGCATGGGGATGTAGTTTGTTAATAGAGTATCTGCAATGGGCCGACCCGCGAGGCCCGTTTTTATTGGATATAAAATGTTGAACCCATATCCACCCATGATGGGTTGTTTACAAAAAAATGTTTGGAACTGTACGAAAAATAAAAGAATGTTGAACATAGTTTCTTATTCGTTTATCAATGAAAACATTACAACTTTCAACTTGGTGATATTTCTATAAAACATAAAACATAATTTGAATTTGAATTCACCGATAAAATATTATAAATTTAATAAAACAATCTGAAATCAAACATTCACCAAACGATACTATATACAAAACATAAAAGAATCAGACTGGGGATCAAACTCACATCTTTGAATCTAGGGATTGGCCTTGACTTTCAGACAGATTTTAGGATACTTTGGACTACATCCCCATGCATGATCTTCCCTGAGAGCGTCGTAGCTTATCACATTTTCTGCATTGGTCTTGAGTGTTGCAAGAGTCAAGAACACCATAACAAAAGCCATATAAAAAATAATGGCCTTAATCAATTTCTTAGACATGCCCATATATCTTCTGATTGAATTAAGAAAAAAACACTCGAATCAATCTATAAAAATTGAATTTTGTTGTTTTTCTCGTTGTTGTGTGAGAAACACATGGGAATTATTGAAGCTTTATATAATATAGGAGATGGGAGACAATATTGTTATGTTTCTTTCTTTTTCTGGGATACAGATTTGGTGTATCTTTCTAAAATATTGATATTGTTTTTTTTTATCCAACTAATTATTGATATTGTTAATTTACTGAAATTAGAAGTTTCACGTCTTAAGAAATATTGAAAGTTTTTAAAGATTTTGTTATCATTGCAACAAACTAGTCGATAAACCGAAAACTGAATCACTTTAACTAAAAACAAGAGTTGGGTTACTTTTGTTTTTCTGATGAGACCTACAAAACAATGAGCTGCATGTCAATTACAGCCAAATTATGGTTTGATTGGTTTTCTTAATCCTTACAATTAGTTGGTATTGGTCGATGTACTTACATTCACCTCTGCAAAATCAGTAAGCAGCCGGGCATCGTGGAATCAACAAAATGTGTTTTTTTTTTCCTTTCTTAAATGAATCCATAACATTAATATATATACTCCATAAAAGCAGTAACGAAACTGAATGAAACATAAGTTCTTTACAAAAAACATTTTGAAAAAAATATAGACAGGTTTTTTTTGGTATAAAAAAATATAGATAGGTTTTCGGACGGAATGGAACAAAATGAAACAATAGCAAGGACACATTGTTAATTCAACACTTTAAATTCTGAAATGAATGTCCAATTAATAATAAGACATTTATTTAAATCGAACTCAAAAGAGGAATGGACACTCCTAGCGCATGACCAAATATAGGTGTAGTCTTGTAATGTATGCAAATCGCAAGGTTTGTAACATCAACATATTTAAGTTAAAAATGCTTAATTGTATGGAGCATATGCGAATGCGATTGATTTGTCAGTGATGATTTGTCGTCGTATGGTTCTTTGCGAGCATTTTTTTGTGTGTGTTTAATTGCCATTAATTAATTAGAGAAAATAAGGAAGCGGTAATGTTTGTTTACTTTTATTTTTTCCATTTTTTAAAAAAATTTCTGAATGAATTGCCACTTGTCACTTTCTTATTGCACAAGTAACATGTGCTTTTTATTATATAAAGGATGAGAGATGAGATGGAGAAGAGATTAGTGAGTTTGAGAGAGTTAGGGTTTGGGTAAGATATGGAGGAGGTGATGGCGAGTGAATTCGGGAGGCTTGGAATTTCAAGAGCATCAAAGCGAAGGGCTAGGCTTGTGAGAAATTACGGACTGGCCTATGTAAATTCTCTTGTGATATGTTTGTGTATTGATTTTGATCTCTTAGGTTTCCCTTCTCAGTGATACTTTCTATTGATTTTGATTTCATGGGTGGTTCTGAAAATCTGTGTGCGTCGTTTTTTAGGGCTTTGATATTGAATTCTCTGACTCTTGGTCCAAAATAATTACGGCTGATTTGGGCAGCGATCACTATGATCTCGCCCTTTTTGGTAGGCTTGGGCTCCACTGCTACAATTTTGAGAAGGTAACGACTCCATATTCTCTTTATGTCATCTTTCTTTGTCTTTAATTGTAATCTCCTTGGTTTGTTGTGATTACCTTGACAGGGAACAAACTTCAAGTTTGTGCGCTGGGAAAAGTATAACACTATGTTCACTTCTGACATGGACTACTACATCACTTTTGAGGCTATGGATCCTCCCTACACCTCCGTCTTCTCTCTTCAGACATTGTTCTGCCATTCTGGATGTCAACTCGCTGGTACCCGTGTTATAGTTACGTGGAGGATCTTTGCCAGCAGACTCAGATGTACGTACGTAACAATATTACCATTCGCGAGCACTGTCTTTTAGAGATCACTAACAATCTTTTATAGGTAACAAGCCTTTGGATGATTATTGGGACGTGGATAAGGCAATAGATCAATTCTACACAGGTGCAATGCCCAAATGGTTGTCTGATGAGGAGGAGGCCTTGGCCAGTGACAACAAAAAGTATTACGTGGTAAGATGTCCAGTGGAGTTTAGTTTTTGTTTTAGTTTGAGAAGCAGGCAAGTTTTTGTGAAATGTAAACAAGCTAGGTTAATGCATTTTGTGGATCATCACAGGTGCAAGAATCAGACCTGCTTGAGAATGACTGGCTGCATCTATACGCGGAACTCGCACTCTTCTCCAAAGCAAAGCAGGTAAGTCATTGAATTTGCAGTTAATTTTTTTTTTTAACTTGTTGTCTCTTTCCTCTTACGCTTGCCAATGTGACTCCAGACTTTGAATGCTTCCCCACCCGTGGTGATCAACAAGGTAGTTGTAGAAACTAGAGAAGAATACATAACAGAGGCGCGAGAGAAGCTCAAAGCAGAGAATGCAATATTCTACATAAGTTACAAGTATATAGGTGTTTCTTCAAGGGGTTTCGCGGGTGAGCACAAAGCCATCGTAAGGAAAACCATGGATGGGAAACCAGAGCACATGACTCTTGAAGTTGCTTTTGAAGATGAATAGAGAGACACATATATATATGCATCGTCTGTTATAATCAACTATTTACTTTCAAACTTTTACATGTTATATGACTATGCACGATGTTGTGCTTAGGCCTGTGTTTATTTATGTCTACAACTCTAGAGATCTATCTATATATGTATATTACCTTGGCTGAGGGATTTCTGTTTGCAATGCATAATAATTTGTATAAGAACCAATAACACAAGAGGTTGTCCCAAACCATGGAGGTGAGTTGTCTTAAGTGTGGAGTCTACTGGAAAAAAATGATCTTCCAAAGCCTAACATTCTGTCTGAGGAAAACCTCAAAACTCCAACGCTTAGTTAAACAAATGAAGCTTAGGGAGAGGCACTTTGAGCAGGACAACCAATTATAAGGTAGTATATAACTCTACCAAAAATGGTGTGATTAATACAACTGGTCATACACACAACCTCGACCGGAAAACTCAAGACACTGAATATAAGTGACACATACAATGGGAAACTTAAGCTTTTGACCTACCAAATTTTTTTTTTTCTTTTTTGAAAACCGGATAGGTTCGGACATTTGGTCTTAATCCCCTAAGCCTATAGTCAGCTTTTAGTATATTCTTTTCGAAAATGCCCCTCCTCTCAAATGGAATGAAACTAAGGATCTCCTAGTAAGTGTTCTTGTTCTCTTTTTCCATGAAGCCACTAAACCAAGAGCCACTGGTACCTACCAAAATATTGCTAATTTGTTTCCAGGTATATGCATATTACTTGAATCGGTGTATACTACTTTATGCCCTACGTCCTGCATACTAGTTTAGTGGGGTGAGATTTAAATGTGCTGTGGAGAATACTAAAGTTGCAAATTTCTAGTTTCGGTGATACCTTTTTTAAAAAAAATTTCGCTTATCAGACGGTCGCGTAGTTTATAGCGCCGAATAATAAGTTATTTGGAAACTAAACGGGGAGTAATCGGATTAGGCTGGACCGGTCTAGAATTTTTAAAGGCTTAAAGCTAACAAATAAGACGTGGCCTCGTTTTATTTGTACAATTAATTTTTGAATTAAATAATTATTTTAACATCTTATTAACTATAGATATATTACAAAGAATGATATCTTTCAACTTCTCTTCTTTTACAAAATACATTAAATATTTAAAAAAAAATCCTGCAACAAATATATAAATCAGTCTTTTAGAACAAGTAGAGCACAATATTAAAACATAATCAAACAATAGATAAAACAATGAAATAAAACTAAGTTTACATTATTAGAGTCATCCAAAAAATATATAAATCAACAAAATAATCAACCATTTAATGGAAACATATATTTAGAAAGAAACAAAGACTCTCTGAAAAAATAAAGGAGAACAAAATAAAATAAAGTTAATAAAAAAACATGTTTGATGACTTATGCTATGCTAATGAAAGATTTACAAATAAAAAAAGTGGAAAAGAGAAAAGAAGAGCTATCACTCTCCTCAGTGGAACCCCATATGCCTCCTTATAATTTCAAATCCAAACTGTTTTTCCTTTAATCTCTGAAATTTCAAACTTTCGTATATGGATTTGCCTTAGTTTTGTAACAAAACTGTGGATATTTTGGAGAACATCCCCATGCATGATTCACAACCATAGACTCATATTTGATAATGTCCTCCATTTTGATCGTAATTGCCTCGAAAGCCAGAATAATTAATAGAACGAGATGTAGAACCGATGTTGTCTTCAATATCGCCATACTTTTTTCTCAACAAAGTAAACTAAATTGGTTCACTTAGTTGTTCCTAATAATATATTAATCACTTTCGTATGGATTTCAGATTTTGCGTTGGGGCTTTATATGGTTGATGGGTATTTTAAGTTTGCTAAATAAAGTTAGTCGTTTTGGAGGGTTCCTTAGTTAAGTAACTCCAGCAAGGATTTAGTTTTACAATTGTAATTATTGTTATTAGTTCAAACATTTCATATATAAGATATCTGTTAGAAATTAACAACAAACATGTCAAAGTTAGTTCTTTTTTTTTCTTCCAATCAGTCTAATAAAAAAAATACGAATAAACCAATAAAAGAGTACAGTTTAAAAACAAAATAAATTTTGTTTGAGAAGCTAAAACCATATATTAAAAAAAAAAAAAAATACAATCCCATAAAATACAATAGAAGAAATGGAATTAAAATCGATTTTGGGAAATCAATGTCAGCCATCGCGACAATTCCCTCCAAGCCCTATTTGGCTATTTGAGATAGCCGGTGACTTGATGAACATGTCTCAGGTGGCCGGTGAGCACAGCTGATGAAACAATTTTGCTTTCTCTTTTGCTTATTAACTTTTCACCTCATAGAGATTCTCAGATAGTTACTTCCGCTACACAAAATTATCACTTTAGGGTTAGTATAGTAACGTTTTAACGTTTTTGTATAGCTTCCTTGGGTTACAAGCCGGCATTTCTCTGGTAAAAATGGTTTATTTAACATTAATGCGATTTGTTTCCAGAGAGATCTTTGATTTATATGAGTTAATTAATTATTAATCTTTAATTATGTGAAATACGAAAACTAGAAGATAAATGGATCCAGGTCACGACTCTTAGTGGAATGGAAACTACTTTGTATAATTTTATCTTTCGGCCGTTACTCAAATTTGTCTTACACGATAGCAATAATTGGGCCGGGGCTGGAAACTCTATAACCGAATTACTTCTAATTATGCATACAAATCCAAAGCGGGCTATAAATAAAAGCAGCCATTGTTACAATTCCAACATATAATTTATAAGGAGATATATGCCTGACATTTTTTTAGTTCGGTTGTTAATTCTTTTATTTTTTTCCATGAAAAACTGCAACAATGTATATGTATCAACCGTCTCATTTTATTGATTTCACATTTCTCAACTCATAATGGAGCAATTGTGAAGAAAATTTGGAAATATGAGTTTTTTTCTCTTTTCCGTCGAACACATTCATACATATATAAACAAATATAAATTTGAAGTGGTCTAATATATGAAGAAAGATAATAACATTGAACATAATTTCTTATATATTCGTTTATCAAATATAACACATTACAAGTTGTAACTTGGTGATACTTAACGTATATACACAGAAACATACAGATTGCGTTTACCGAAAAAACATATTAAAATTCAATAAACAAATATTATATACAAAACATAAAAGAATAACCATCAGACTTTGGGATCAAACTCACATCGTTGAATCTAAGGATTGGCCTTGACTTTTTGACAAAACCTAGGATACTTTGGACTACATCCCCATGCATGATCTTCATTGAGAGCGTCGTAGCTTATCACATCTTCTGCATTGGTCTTGAGTTTTGCAAGAGTCAAGAACAGCATAACAAAAGCCATATATATAATAATGGCCTTGATCAATTTCTTAGACATACCCATATATTTTCTGATTAAATTAAGAAAAAGAAACTTGAATTAAGAAAAAGAAATTTGGATTTTGTTGTTGTTGTTGTTGTTGTAGTGTGGGAAACACATGGGGATTATTGAAGCTTTATATATTATAGGAGATGGGAGACAATATTGTTATGTTTCTTTCTTTTTTTGGCATACAGATTTGGTGTATCCTTCTAAAATACTGATATTGTTATTTTACTATACTTTTTCCAAAAGTAATTAGTTTCACGTCTTATGAAATATAACAAACTACTCGTCGAACGGTTTAAGAAAAACTGAATTACTTTAACTAAAAACCAAAAAAGAGCGGGTTACCATTGTTTTTCTTGAATGGTACAAAAACAATTAGTTTATCAATTAAATCCAAATTATGGTTTGGTAACTCTTAAAAATAGTTGGTTTTTCTTTGCAATATGATATGAATACTGGTCGATCGAATATTGTTCGATCGGTTCTGAAGAATTGGTTGTATTTTTATTTGATACTGATTCTGAGATCATCAGAAGAACAGATCCGTTCTAGAGTAGATCTAACGAATAAGCTAAAAAATCTACCGGTCTACATACTTGGTTTAATTGTAAACCGGGCACATCTCAGGCTGACGTACAATATATATAATATCTCCGGCGAGATAGTATAAGTTTTGATTCCGGTTCCAGCTCCACAATGCATGTGTCTCATTCTTCACCTAAAAAATCCAAAATACAAAAAGTTGTCGGTTTTCGCAATTTTTACTACAATAATCTCAGCAGGTTACTTGAACACCAAGCGATAGAGATTAGAGAGACGACTTACTTCTAACATACCCAAACCGAAGCTGCTCTCTCTGTATGCGCTGTAGTCTGGCTGATTAACAGGGCAAAACTCATCGTTTACTGGTCCTAACGTGAAGTTAAAGCCGCAGGATCCAACTGAGTTTCTATGAGAATGATCTGGACAGTTTCCTGGGTCATCTACATGCTCAGTCTCCAGCTTCCCAGCTCCTCCTGCACCGGTTGTTATATAAACCGGACCACATTGGTCTAACCTGTAGTTGTAGACTCTGTTTGACCTCTCATAGGCATCAACCTAATTCAGGTTTTGGGGGTAAATTAGTGGAAAATAACATATTCCCCAGAGGCAGAAGAACACTACAACAGAACAGCACCTTACCTGACCATTGAAGATGATATCGACACGATATCTATAGAGCAAGTCTTCAAGATGTATCCTCATGGATTCAGCTTCTCTGTAATGCCCTTTGAATGTGCTGTACCAAGGAAGACTCCAAGTTGCAACCACCCATGGAGTTTCTGATCTGTTTATGTGTCTCAGGTCACTTTCAAGCCAAATATACTGATCAGCTGCCGAAGAGAACGGCAAATTTGCAAAATCAGAAACCCATTTCAATGCATTTCAACCCCAACGAAAGAAAAACAAAACCTGGAGAAACTTTACATGAGTTATCATGTGGTGTGTATGAATTGAGCACAATGAAATGTGCTCCTCCTGCATTGAAGGAATAGTATAATGGCGAAAAAGAACCGCTTTCGTTTGAAGGGAATGCGAATCTTGAACTGTATGCAACGAATGTCAGATTATCATCGGACTGATGCTCAATCTCATGCTCTCCTGCTACCATCATGGTTGGAACATTGGCTGTGAGTGGCTCCATGAACCTGTCATCAAAACCCCAAAAATTTTAGCGTTTAAAACCACCAAAGGATTCACAATCAGAAGTGAAGAATCTTCTTTTACCTTCCCCAATAATCCCAGCGAGGCTGATATGTTTCTCGATTATAATAACAAGGATCACAATCAGAACTGGTTCGATTCTGGTCACATTGACAAGAACTGCAATCTAGTTTAGTCTTATTCGCGAGATACGTATCAGCGTAGCTGAATCCTCCAATTAAAACCACAAGATCAGGATGGTTAGACAAAATATGACTCAAAATCGTTGATGTGTTGTAAGTAAGACCCAAATCCCCAGCCACAACAATTCTGTGCGGGTAATCCTCGGATGTAGACTTGGGCATTGTCCTGAAGTAATACTCTTTGCTCATAGCTGATAAAGACGGGTCTCCGCATCGGTATCGATACAATGTGTTTGGTTTAAGACCTGTGAGTTGAACATGGTGGATGATGCCTGAAGTATAGCTCTCGAGTCCATTCCCAGGAGGATACTGTTGGTTATAAAGAAGAGAATGTCCTGTGGCTTTTTTGCTTCTAGTACGGACATTGAATTCACCGTATTGGACTATGCTTTGCACTGAATTAGGATCCAGAGGCACAGAATCTTCTTCGCCGATTTGGAATTTCTCTGTAACAATACAACATAACAACAACCTTGCTTCAGACAGAAAAAAAAACGCAAATCGTTTCTTTAAAGTTAAAGGATGAATCTTTAGACAAAAATCTTGATGTTGGAACAAAAGTTAACTGCTTTTGTCCAAGGTTTATCATTTTAACCGGCAAAATCGCAGACCGGAACAAGAACAGATCTTGGCTCAACAAGATCACAAAGTTTATTTTTAGACCGGAAAGCTTACTAATGGACGTTGAACTTTGAAGTAAAATTTTGAGCATTTTAATAATCTTTTTTTTTTTTTGGTTAAAGCATTTAAATAATCTTTCGACCTTTCTAAATATCCAAATTTATTAGACAAAAAATAATTAAGGAAAGAAGAAAGCTGAAGAGCCAAAAAGACCTGGTGTGACCCAAGAAATCCAGACGGAGTCAAAGCTGTAGGAGAGAGAGACAGAGATCTGTTCAGGTCGAAACTCCGAGTTGGGTATTACGAAACTTGGGTCGGATTCTGGCAAGTCGAACGCAATCGGGTCAAGATTCGGGTCGAGTGGAACAGTCTCTGGCTTAAACGGACCATCGAGCGTCGTAGAGAAACCATGAACGATGATGATAACAGTAGAAACCAAAATGACGAAAAAGGATACTGACTTCATCGTATATTTTACCACCATAAATGTTTGTTGCAGCGAAGAAGATAACTTTTTGTAACCACAAATATAAGAATGGTTACTTTTACAGGAAAAGCTATAAATTCCAATTATCATTTCTGGTTTACATTGTTAAACCGGTGAAAAGCTTTATCAATATTCCGGTTCTCAGATTTTAACAATTCAAACCAACAATTACCGAGAAAGGAAAATTAATTGATTTCCTCGAAAAGAGTTAATATTAGGAATTAAAATCAAACTGGACGACAACGTTCAGAGTTAAGATGCAACAACAACTACAAACCGGGAAACTAAAAGTCTTAATTATGAAAATCTAAATAGTTCGTAAAAGCCTAAAAGACCCTTGCTTGTTCAGAGATCAAATCGGGAAATTAGAAGAAAATCCGGCGAGATTAACCACCGCCTTGATCGGTGACAATATCAATGAGAGCGCCATCTTCCATCTTGAGCTGAGCAGGAGTGCTTCGTGGTTTTAGCTCCTTACGGTTGTAGATGAATCTCACTGTCTTTTTCTCCAAGTTTCTCTTGTTGCAGTAAGCATCCATTAGTTTCTTCAGATGTGCATGTTCACCAATTTTGAACACATCCTCTCCTCCATCCTGTTCAAATGTAGCAACCATTTTTCTTAAAACTAAAAACTAAAAAATATCAACTAAAATGCGTACAAGAAAAACAAAGCTGAGATTTTCTGTTTGAGGAAATTTGGTCAGTGCGAGCGGAAAAAAAAAACAAGAAACGGAAAATATAAGGGTGAGAGAAGGGGTAAAAATTGAAGAACAGAAGCAAATACAAAAGAAAACCTTCTATTTACGGAAATTCTCAAAAAACAAGAAAAATGTCGGTAGATTTGCTGGAGAAAGAAAGTAAGAGAGAAGGAAAAATAATCTGTTGCTTACAGTTTTAGCTCTACCAAAGAGAAAAGCAAAATAGAACACTATCTCAGGACAGCCATGAAAAAGCTTGAAGAGAGAGAGAGAGAGAGAGAGACAGAAACCTGTTGGGTCTTGACCTTGAGCAAAATCTTCTTTAGGGTTGATGGTTCAGGAGATCGAGACCTCTTTGATACAAAAGAAGCAGAGATCGTGGTTGAGGAACTCACCATTGTTGATAGTCACAAGAAAAAGTAAAGTAAAGAAGAGTAGACAAAAGTGACAGTTTTGAGAAAACGCTTCCGGGGTCTCTAGAGAGAGAAAGAGAGAAAGAGAGAGAGAGAGAAAAGGTGAGAAACTGATGAAAGTTTTGAGCTTTGAGCATTAAAGGACAAAACTCGCCTAAGACTACTATTGGTCCATTTTCTTTTTTACTTTTCATGTTTCTCCTTTTTACCCTTGGTCTTGTGTTTTGTTGCCTTTGAATCATCACATTACATCACACATTTAAACAGAACGTTGAAACTTGTACGACTCAGAATAAGTGCTTATTAACTTACAAATTTGAAACATATTTCAAATGATACAAGAAAAAAGGAAAACAAAAAAAATACATCTGTTAGAATTTAGAAGAACTAGACTAAGCTTTCTTTTATCGTCTGCAAACCAAAAACATTACATCTAGACAGATGAGCCTCATCCTAAAGAGAATTTCCATGTCTAAAGTTCTCTAACGAATAAATTGTCTGACCTTTTTACCTCCACAAAGTGTCGATTTTGAGAAGATGCAAAACAAAAAAGAGACACCAAGGCTGTGTGAGAAGGAATGGAATCAATCTACAAGAGCAGAAAACAGTATTGAATACCGGATCATCATCATTACTGTCATCATCATCATCAAGAATCTATATAATCTGGAGATTGGATGATACGGATTAGCTCCTTGAGGTTTGCTAGAACCTGACGTGGTCCTAGACTATTTTCCCGCACAAAGTTCAGGAGTTGCTCGATGTTCTGTGATGTGATAAGATGGTTGGTTAAATGAGAGGAGAGGCAACCTATGCATTGTTCTGTTTCAAGCATCAGCGAGAGGAACAAAACTGAAAAACTTTCTTTAACTAACCTTGTTTAATAAGAAGACAGCGTAGGCAGCTCGAGTTGTATCTTGACCATCCAGAAACAGAGGGAATTCTACAAATTTAGAATTTTGGGAAAAAGTGGAAATCGGAGACATGTCTGATGACGAAGGCTCAATGTAAGGCGCATAGTCTCGAATATATGTTTTGGAACCACCCAGGCGCAAAGGATAACGAATAGGCACTCCCAAGTAAGGAGCTATTAGGGACACGGCCTGCACAAGCCAAATAGGAAGCCATTAGTAATTTCTATCAAGAATTTAACCAAAAAAATATTCTTTTCTTGGAATGCATTAGCAATGATTCCTGAAAACCAAAGCCAAGGGATTTAAGGCCTCACACAAAAAACTGAAGTATGAAGCAAGTTTTAATGCATTGATCAGTATTGAGAAAAGAGAATGGAACACACATGGGCTACATATCCTAGGGCGGTTGCCGACCTCTGAACCTCCTTCTTGTCAGTGAAGAAGCTCATCTTTGTAAATGGGGCCATACTAAAAGGCAACCCCAGAATTCTTACGGATCCTTGACTCATAGGTTTAGTTCCTAGTAAAGCCATAGAGTAGAAATAAGCAAGACACAAAGGTAATATATGCTGCAGTTAATAACTTTTTTTTCAGGCAAAGTTAGTGCTGAAATTACTATTAGACTGAATGACAGAAAAATAAAGGAATGCATTGAAAGATGTAAAGGAGTTGGTCTCGTTCTCATTCAACGTCTATCTTCGTATAGGCTTTTAGACTGAAATTACACAACTGACCTAGTCTACTGCCACCTGGAAATGATTCCAGTTCTTGGTCTTGTGAAGGTCCAGCCTCAATCCTCAAGGGATAGATAAATGAAACTTGAGATATCATGTATTGCTGCCTCTTTCTTAGCTTATTCGTTACAATCTTTAGATGAGTATAACCACTTTCTCCTTCTAGTTGGCTGTTTGACTCCTGTGACAGAAAAAGAAGAGTATCTCTTGAATCATTCACCAAATTGGTCATAGCATGGAGAATATACTGCAGAAAATTAGTTTTCCTTCTTCATGTACTCATGTTCGAACTAAAAGACAGTTGAATGAAGAAAGCTTAAGTCGCGAAAAGCAATTAAGAATCAAAATTGTATGACAATTAAAGAGGCGCCAAGCAGGGGGCAACAAAGAAACATGTGAAACAACTAATTTGAAATGTCCAAACACCATAGTCCCAATAGGAAATGTATAAGTGATGCATTTTCCTTCCTAAGAAGATTATTTTGCAGTGAATGAGGTCATACCTGCAATTTGCTTTTAGCGATGGAAAGGGTTGTGCCGCCTACTAGCAAAGATCTCACTTCTGTACTGAGATTTTCCTCTTTCTCTTTAACATCCTGCTCAGTAACTTTGCAAGCAACTGATGTCTTGTCCACCAGCAATTTTCTTGCTTCCAGCCTCTGACGCATTTCTTCAAGTTCATTAGTGCGTCTCAATGACTCAGTACTAACCTGCCCGAAATTTGGCCGCCCGCTAATCCGCGGGCTAATCAATTAAAGCTCATTGAGTAGATAAAGTATGAGATAAGCAACTGTTAGTCCAGATGCCTCACAATAAACTTCTTATGGTGAAAGTCTCAAACGCTAAGTAGTGCATCAAGAACAATACGACTCAACGACACAAGGCACTTATGACTTATGCGACAAGAAGTCGGATTAACGCCATAGACCACACAATTGGTCCCCAAAACACATAAAATTGCTTTGAATGAGTTTCTAGCTAGCTTCATCCACATTCCTTAAGACAATGCCACTAATAAAAATTGGTGCTTTCCACTCTGAGATTAATCAAAACCAGACATGCCCAAAAGAAAACACATGAGTGAGAGAAAAACCTGAATAAGAGACTCGAGTTTCGGCTGCAGGCTTAGCTTCCTCTCTGTGGCTAATTTCAGAGCAGAAGAAAGACTCCATAACCGCGTGAGCTCATGGTCGAATTCTTCCCACTCGATTATCTTCACATCTTCTCTATCGCCTCTTCTCGACTTTTCCGACAAACTTCGCTCCGTTTCTCTTTCCATCAACAATTGTCTCGGAAACCACGCAACGCGAGTTCTGGCATCAAGTCTCTACGAAAAGATCCAGATCTTTTCATCTCACGCCTCGAATTTCATCACCAATCTTAAGGAACGGGGGGATCGGATCAGAAAAAAATATAAAAAAACCCTAATTTTAACTGATCGGAATAAGAAAAACCGATCAACTGGCGATGACTGGTTCAAAGGAAGGCAGTGAAAGCAAGAAACGAATCGGAGAGATACAAGAGCGATCAGCAGAATGAAAATTATGGAGGATGAAGAAGCTTCTCAGGCTGATTCGTCGTCCAATTTTTCAGTTTTTGCAGAATTTAAAGTTTCTTACTTTAGGAAAGAAAGAGAATCTCCCGGGTCAGAAATTCCCGGGCGGGTATTTTCTAAAGAGCGGGTTAAGCAGTAGGGATCGGTCGATCCGCCCAACTGCTACGATTTCTCGTGAAAGGCATGATTCCTTAACCAAAGTTGTTTGTACCAAACCAAACCAATTCTTTCCTACCGGTTATCCCAATTGTGAACCAATTATTCAGTTTCTATCGCGTATTAACTAAAGTTTGGATATCGATCATATAACTTTTTTCTTTTTTTTTGTCAACAGATCATATAACTTAAGATTTACAATGTATTTATGACCTTGAGTTTAGTTTTTACATCTTGAATTTATATGGATTAGCTATCACTTGTCGTATTTCCAAAAGACCAAAACATTCTCACTTATCTATGAAAAGCCAACTATTATATAGTCTTGGAATTATCTTCTTTAGAGAGGTTAGTAGGTTACATTCAATATGGTTTTTTTGTTGCTCCACATTTTGGGGAACGTTCTCGGAAGAAGAAAGTCAAAAGGAAGATAAA
The DNA here is from genome assembly GCA_900406395.1 of Kernera saxatilis. Lineage (NCBI taxonomy): Eukaryota > Viridiplantae > Streptophyta > Magnoliopsida > Brassicales > Brassicaceae > Kernera > Kernera saxatilis. Next base: position 14,323 of record OVAY01001405.1, on the reverse strand, counting down.
GAGAGAAGGTTGTAATTATGCATCCTCATTCAAATTTCGATTGATTTTTACAATGACAAAATGCATTTTGAACAAGCTATAAATACTCTGATTGTGCATACTCTGTTAACATATGATTTTCACTCTAGCTTTTTATAAATGCAACAAATATAACCCCAAAAAAAATGTCTTCCATATGATTTTCACTCGAGTCTTTTCAAATCCCTTGTCTGTGAATACTCACTCTCAACATCTTTCCCTTCTTCCATCATTCTCTTAACCATTGATACCCTCTCAAGAGCCCTATCCACTGCAATCTCAAACGCATCTTCAATCTTCTCCGGTCCAACCAAACCCGGTTTAGTGTATATTATCTTCGGTATAATCTTCGAAACCTCGTTCCTCATTCTCGAAATCCTCCCCTTATCAATCCTACCCAACACCTTCTTGAGACTTACCGTTCCATTTTTCATTCCTTTCTCTGGTATGTAAACAGAGTACTTCGTATAATCCTTAGGGAAATACCAAATGTACTGGTTATAACCAGAACCCGGGTGAAAGAAAACCGGTATACAACCCGCCAAAATCGAATCGAAAATCGATCTCCGAGTATATGAATCTCCCGAGGGCTGTAAACAGAACACTGAATCTTGAAACACCTCCATTATCTTAACCGGATTATCGCATTCTTTACCTGATACATTACAGTTAAGAAACTTGCATCTACCGTGTGACGCAAGGCACTGTTTTATAATCTCTCCTCTTATAGATCCATCCATTTTCGGCCTTGGACCTCCAACAAACGAAAACAAATATCTCCTCTTCACACTTTTCACTTTCCTCTGCCATCTCCAAATCTCGGTTAAGCTCTTCGGATGGAAATAAGTCGGATAAGGAACCGCGAATTCGTTGGTCCAAGCAGTCGTTTCGATAGATAACATTGTCGTGTTCGCAAACTCAGGCAATCGCATCAGTTTGCTTCCCCAGTCAGAATCTTCATCGCCGACTCTCCTGAAATCCCAAGCGATCCGTCCGGTTGCAAAGAAGTGATCTCGACCGTACATTTTCCTCCATTCGGGTCTCTCTCTTAGCCATCGAGCCAGCTTCGTCCCCAATTCGTCTCTAACCGTTGTGTTGTATCCCCAAAGGTGGCGGCTCACATCGAATCCCGCGTAATACGGGACATAGATCGCTGAGGCTAGAGATGAATCGTTGGTTAAACACTCGTAGTGTTTCATCCTCTCTCGGAAGATAACCGCGAGCAAGAATTGGTTCGTTGAGTACCAAGAACCGGTTTTCGCGGTTAAGACTCGAGCTGTGGTGTTATCGGACTCTGAAACCGGAGGACCAAGGCCGGAATTGACCATGAATGGACACATATTGAACCATTTGATGAGTGTTCGACAGTCTTTGATGATGTCGTCGTTGAATGTGCTTGGAAGATTGTGCATATATATGTACCTTCCGGCGCAAGTATCGGTTTCTTCTTCCTCAGGCTGTTTTGCTCTGTTTCCATCACTCTCATTCGCAATTTTGGTGAGATTTAGCGTTTGATGATGTGAAGAAGATGCGATGGAGATGAAAAAGTTGTTTACTTGATGTGTGATTTGGAGATTTTTTCCGATCAAATCTGATTTGTGGATTTGAAACAGAACGAACAGACACAACACAAACGCGATTGAGATGACAAACCAAATCCTTGGAACTGGTTTCATCATCTTCTTTTACTTGTGGGACGAACGAAACAAAAATTAAAAGGCTGTGATCTCAGAAAATATTACATTTTCTTTGTTTTAATGGTTTTAATTATATTTTCTAAATGAAGTAATAGATAATTTACGATTTATGAACTTGAATTGAATTCAGTGGATTCTATTCAAATACATCTTTCTTTTTTTAAGAAGTTTCCATCATGGACACGCAGAGATGATTTACATTTGTCAAAAGATATCTCAACTTTTCTCTTACCTAACTGTATTCCACACACAAAAAAAAATTATTAATCGTGATCGTTCAATTTCAAATTCTTGATTTTAATTGAATTTATGGCCATTTTAGAAATTATGTCTTGTGAATCATTTATGTCTATTATATTGATTGTAATAAAATTATTTCCTTTGAAGGAAGATTTTATATTAATAGCAAAAGATATTTTATAATCCAATATTGCCCTCTTTCGGAAAAATGTTAACAATACAAGCTGAAAAATTATTGGTAAGAAACATTCCAAACGCTAGATTGAATACATCCATATAATTTCCTATTAGTTTTCTGATTATATAAGTTAAGCTTTTCAATTTATTATGAGAAAATTGTATATTTGACAAAGATTTCCAGTATCGGTCAATTTTCTATCACAATTAGCTGAATCTGCAATTTTGACGGATATTCTTTTAGCTGAAATTTATCCCTTAATTAATACCGGACTTGGACATTCATGGTTTCTAAGGATTTTTCGGCTGCAAGAAAATTTCTTCGTTTCTTCTTTAAACCGAACCATTTTCCGGCCAACAACGATCACAATTCACAGCCAAATACTAAAATAGAAACTTTACGTTATTCAAAATCATACAACCAGACAAAAAAACCGAGAACAAAAACTTAAAAATCATAATCAATTATAACTAAAATCGTAACAAAGAAAAATCGAATTTTAGTATATAAACCAACACATTGAACCTTTCAACTAATAGACTGTAGTCACTGTACTATGATTGAGTTCGTTAAAGTATTTTTTTTATTTTGGTTTTTGTATGCATTTTATTATAATTTTTTCTTCTCTATATTTTCAGTAATTCTTGTATACTAAAACAAATGATTTTTCAATACCATAAATCGCTAAACTATAATACTTGGTTCGTTGAAAAAAAAAACTAACATTTATTACTTTTTACAATGAAATCTTAATCTTCAATTAAACCAAACAAAAAAAATCTTAATCTTCAATAACTAATTTAATACTTGTAGAGTATATTTTGCCCCTAATCAAATTATGTAGTTGCTAGTCTGCTAGGTCTGTAGCATCCTCCCAAGAACCCTACTCACTGCAATTTCAAACGCACTCTCATTCTTGTCCGGTCAGACCGCCCCTGGTTTCGTATAGATTATCTTAGGTATAATTTCAAACGCATCCTCATTCCTCAGATAGAATGTTAGGCTTTGCAAGATAATTTTTGCTCTGGTTTCTGCTGAGTTGATTTCAACGTGTGTATATTACTGCGTGAAGTTTGTTGTTTTATTTACGGTGTTTTGGAATTTAAGCACATCTGTAATCCAGTAGGCTCCACACTTTAGACAACTTGTGTTATTGGTTCTTATACAAATTAGTATGCATTGCAAACAGAAATCCCTCAGCCAAGGTAATATACATATATAGATAGATCCCTAGAGTTGTAGACATAAATAAACACAGGGCTAAGCACAACATCGTGCATAGTCATATAACATGATAAAAGTTTCAAAGTAAATAGTGAAGTGATTGATAATTGATTATAACAGACGAGATGCATATATATGTGTCACTCTATTCATCCTTGGCGTTCAGAAGCAACTTCAAGAGTCATGTGCTCTGGTTTCCCATCCATGGTTTTCCTTACGATGGCTTTGTGCTCACCCGCGAAACCCCTTGAAGAAACACCTACATACTTGTAACTTATGTAGAATATTGCATTCTCTGCTTTGAGCTTTTCTCGTGCCTCTGTTACGTAATCTTCTTTAGTTTCTACAACGATCTTCTTGATCTCCAAGGGTGGGGAAGCCTGCAAATCCCGTTTTGCTTTGGAGAAGAATGCGAGTTCCAAGAATAGATGCAGCCAGTCATTCTCAAGCAGCTCTGATTCTTGCACCTGTGATGTGATGATCCACAAAATGCATTAACCTAGCTTGTTTACATTTCACACAACTTGCCTGCTTCTCAAACTAAAACAAAAATTTAAAATCCAGTGGACATCTTACCACATAATACTTTTTATTGTCACTGGCCAAGGCCTCATCAGACAACCACTTGGGCATTGCACCTGTGTAGAATTTATCTATTGCCTTATCCTCGTCCCAATAATCATCCACAGGCTTGTTACCTATAAAAAACAGTTAGTGATCTCTAAAGACAGTGCTCACGAATGGTAATATTATTACGTACATCTGAGTCTGCAGGCAAAGGTCCTCCACGTATCTATAACATAGGCATCGGTGTGTCTACGTCCAGCATGGCTGAACAATGTCTGAAGAGAGAAGACGGAGTTGCAGGCCGGATCCATAGCCTCAAAAGTGATGTAGTAGTCCATGTCAGAAGTGTACATAGTGCTATACTTTTCCCAGCGCACAAACTTAAAGTTTGTTCCCTGTCAAGTTACGTAGTCATAAACAAACAAGGAAGGAGATTACAATTAAGACAAAAATTTGACATAAAGAGAATATTGAGTCGTTACCTTCTCAAAATTATAGCAGTGGAGCCCAAGCTTGCCAAAAAGGGAGAGATCATAGTGATCGCCCAAATCAGCCGTAATTATTTTGGACCAAGAGTCGGAGAATTCAATATCAAAACCCTACAAAACGACGCACACAGATTTTCAGAACCACTGTGAGAAATATACCTAAGAGATCATCCTCCCAACGACCCATGAAATCAAAATCAATAGAAGTATCCCTGAGAAGTAAACCTAATCAAGAGATCAAAAGCAATACACAAACATATCAGCAGAGAATTTACATAGGCCAGTCCGCAATTTCTGTGATGCCTAGCCCTTCGCTTTGATGCTCTTGAAATTCCAAGCCTCCCTAACTCACTCGCCATCACCTTCTCTATATCTACCCTAAACCCCTAACTCTCTATCTCGATCTCATCTCTCCTCCTTTATATTATCAAGCACAATTCACATGACCAATTATATTCGGCCACGTGTCTATATAATTTGAAAAATTAATTAAAATCTAACCAAAAAAATGCAAGATAAATCATAACCGTAACTAAAATCGTTACGAAGAAAAATCGAATTTTAGTATCTAAACCAACATAGTGAAGCTTTCAACTAATAGACTACTATGATTGAGTTCGTTAATTTTTTTTTTTTTTAGGTCTTTGCATGCATTTTTTATAATTTTTCCTTCTCTATATTTTCAGTAATTCTTGTGTACCAAAACAAATGATTTATCAATACCAAAAACTATGATACTTGGTTCATATAAAAAACTAACATTTATTACTTTTTACAATGAAATTTTAATCTTCGATAACTTATTTAATTCTTGTAGAATATATTTTTCCCCTAATCAAATTATGTAGTTGCTAGCTCTGTGGTAGGCATCTTGAACAGTGACACTCTCTCAAGAACCCTACTCACTGCAATTTCAAACGCATCTTCAATCTTATCCGGTCCAACCTCCTCCGGTTTTGTATAGATTATCTTCGGTATAATCTTCTCAATCTCATTCCTCATCCTCGAAATCCTCTCTTCTCTAACCCTAACCAATAACTTCTCGATACTAACCTTCCCATTTTTCACGTCTTCCTCCGAGATGTAAACCGAGTACTTGGTATAATCATTTGGAAAATACCACTTGTACTGGTTATAAACCGAATCCGGGTTAAATAAAACCGGTATACAACCGGCTAAAATCGAATCAAATGTCGATCTTCGAGTAGGCGTATCTCCCGGTGGCTGTAAACAGAATAACGAATCTTGAAACACCTCCATTACCTTAACCGGATTACCACAATCCTTGCTTGGTGTGTCACAATTAAGAAACTTGCATCTTCCTTGTGACGCAAGGCACTGTCTTATAACCTCTCCTCTAATAGATTCCTCCATTTCCGGCCTTGGAGCTCCGACGAACGAGAACAAATATCGTCTCTGCATCATCCTTACTTGCCTTTGCCATCTCTTAACCTCGATTCCGCTCTTTGGATGGAAGTAAGTCGGATAAGGAACCGCAAACTCGTTGCTCCAAGAATTTGTCTCGATCGATATCATCGTCATGTTCTCAAATTCAGGTAACCGCATCAGTTTGTTTCCCCAATCTGAATCTTGATCAGAAACCCTCCTGAAATCCCGACCTACCCGTCCGGTGACAAAGAAATGATCTCGTCCGTACACTTTCCTCCACTCTGGTCTATCCCTAAGCCATCGAGCTAGATCTTCACCAAGTTCGTCTCTGAGCTTCACTTCGTATCCCCAAAAGCGTCTCACGTCGAAACCAGCATAGAACGGTACGAAAACCGCAGAAGAAAGGGAGGAATCGTTGGTCAAACACTCGTAATGTCTCATTTTCTCTCGGAAGATAACCTCAAGCATGAATTGGTTCGTGGAGTACCAAGAACCGGTTTCGATGGTTAGAGTGGTGTGGTTATGATCGTCCTCCAAGATCCGTGGACCGAAGCCAGAGTTAACGAGGTACTTACACTTATTGCGTAATTCGATATATGCTTCACAATTCTTGATCAGATCATCATTGAATCTAATTGGAAGATTGTGGACATAGACGTACCTTCCGGCGCAAGTATCTGTTTCTCCTTGATTAGCCTTCACAGTGATATTTAGGGTTTCTTTGTCGGGAAGAAAGAAATAGGTTACGATTCGATTGATGTGAAGGGCAAAGAGTATACAGAACACAAGTGTTGGTAAGATTTCTATCAAAAGCTTTGGAGCTCGTTTCCTCATAATCTTTTTCTTTTTCGGATTGAATTTCTCCATTGTCTTGCTTGATTATGGGGAAAATGGAGAAAAAAAAGTGGTACTAATTTGTGAAGATAAGATAAAAAGTTAAGTGGTTTTACAGAAAAAGAAAAGATTGTTCTTCAACTTGGTGGGGATGTGAATCTTTAATTTGTTTTTCTCTTGTGTATCAACTTGTTTTAAATAGAAGTGTTTGGTATTAAAAAAAAAAAATAGAAGTGCAATGACTTTAGTAAGTCAACTTTATGGATTGAGAGAGGAAAATCAATAGCGACAAACAAAAAGAAGAGAGGAAAATAAATAAATTATTGTGTTTTCCTTTAATTTTATTTTCTTTTAGCTTAAATTATTGCATTACATACATCATCACCATGTGTCAGCAATATAAAACGACACGCATTCCACTTGTCCTAATATTTGAAAGGATCATAATATTATAAAAGTGGTTATCATAATGATACACGTTAAACTTATATTGATACAAAACTGAAATGTTATAAAGAGATCCTAGACACTTTGACAACAAAATAAAAGAAAGACCCAAACAGACATATTAGAGTCTAGCATTTAGTCCATTTAGTATTGTCTAACGTCTTTTTCTTTTTTTGTCAATAATATATATCATGGATTCATGGTCATATCCTCTAATGTCTATAGACAGAAATGTTATTTTGCCATCGGCTGTTTGGTAAAATATATACACAGAGGTTAAAAAAGGATTTGACTCGACATAAAGAGAATGCATGGTCTTTTACTGTCATTTTATAGAAGAAACAACACAAGATCGTAGTTGAACTTGAAACCAATTTTAAATGACAAGAAGCATATCAAAAGTTCAAAGATTTGTTTTTCCTCTACTTGTCTTTCAACAGAAGCCAATAAAACCAACAACAAATTCCCACTAATTTAAAAAGAAAATAAAATCATGAAGCGTATTCAAAGGCTTGTGGAGGTTGTGGCTCGTCATCTACAGCCATAGCCGAGGCCGTGTTTCCTTGTGTAGAAGCCGCTGCACCGGTTGCAGGAGAAGCTGTTGAAGTTGGCGCATCGGTCAGAGAGAGAACCTCTGGCTCGTGTTGACGTAAGTCTTTGAGAAGAACGAAACCAGATGGAGCGAGCTTCACAGGTACGTATCTGCTGTCTTCAAGTAACTTTATGTATTTCTCTTGAGCTGGGACTACTCGAGCTGGGTTTACTAGAATCTCAAACGCTGCCTCTGGCTCAGCAGCTTTCTTCTCAACCGTTGCTGTGCTATCAACCTGATAGTTCATGGAGACAAGAATTTCAAACCACAGTCCAAACAGGATAAAGACCCGAAAGAGAGAGAATTTAGGGATGTTCAATATGGATTAACCGAACCAATTCGACCCAGATTGCCAAAAAGGTATATCAGAAGACCTGAACTTGAATCTAAAACCGTAATCACACCAAACCGATCCAAAGTACATTGGTTATTATTTTTCGTACACCAAAACTCAGATTAAACACCCCCAACAGGATCCATCAACTTGAAACTCTAGCTGTCTAATGTGTGTGAATGTAAAAATTAGAAGCCTTAGAAGTCTAGACTATTAAGGCGATCAATCACAGAAGCTACTAATCATCCATGGATATATATAGAAGAGGACAACATTACCTGCATAGAGTCTCCTTCCTTCTCAGCTGATGCTTTTCCTTTTCCAGATCCACTTTCGCTGACAGACTTTTCGGCACCTGATGTTTTTTCAGCATTAGCTTTCTGCTCTGCTTCTTTCTTAGCCCTAGCTTTGGCTTTAACTGAAGTTGAGAGAACAGCAGTTGGAAGTTTCACGGCAGTATTGGCTGTAGGAACCGTGGTGGGTTTTGGGTACTCAAACAAAGACGGTTTTGCATGTGACATGAACTCAAACTTTGGGACCTTAAGGTCGTAGTTTAAACCGATGAAAGCAGTTGGTGAGAAGGCCAAGCTAATGAAATAGATCAGTGGGTACCAATACCAAAACTGGCTGAAGACAGCGAGGCCAATAACTGCAGTGACTTTGTCATGTTTAGTCTTAGAGAGCAATCTTATAGTAACGTTCCTACCACCGGCATCGAGGATACCAGAGGCCAGAATCGCTCCCATCTTGCTCATTGTATCTTCGTGCTTGTCGAGTATGATCTTCTCAAGTTGGCGCCTACAAAACATACAGGTAATCTCAGTCTACCAAGATATTTTCTGCCTTCCAACGCTGAAGAGAACAGATTTATACTAACCTAAATGCTCCAACACGAGAATCGCTTGCTTCGCTTATTTGAACCATCACCATGGCCATTGCAATCAAAGCACCTTGACGAACAAAGTCAACCACATCTGATGTAAGTGGCTCCAACAAGGATATCGCTTCGCTGAGGCCAGTGCCTGCACAAGAAATACCTACTGCAAGTGCCGCTCCATAGCGAACATGTGGGTTGTACGACTCAGAAAGTAATGATACAATACGGGGAGTCTACAGTAATAAAAAAAAAACAGAAACCATTAGTGAGGAGAAGCGAACACAAAATCCCTGGAGGCACTAAAGAAATGGAAGTTAGTAGTTACAAGTAAGGGATCATCTAAAACTGACCTGCTCTGGATCAGAGTACAAGACAAATCCAAGTGCCAGAACAGCAATCCTTCTAACATCATCACTGACATCAGATACAGCAAAGTGTAGCAATTGGCGAATTGCCTTGTTGTTTGCTGTTCCACTGTAAGCCAATGCCAGTGCGTACATGCCACCATATCTGATGATAGGATCCTGGTCTCTAGTCATCTGCTCAATCAAGGTATCTGCTCCTTCTTCTCTGCCGTATACTGTAAGAGCTATGCCTAGAGCCAATCCCCTAAAAACACATAACAGACGCCGATGAAATGCTAAATTAAAATACCATGAACCCTCATCACCAAAAATTTCCTCCAGTACACTACCTTATTATCTTCTCATGCTGTGTTTCATGAGCATAAGCGAGCATCTCGCTTGCCTTTTCAGTCGCAGTTCCAACCAATAATAAACCCATGCTGATGCCAGCAGCTTCACCAGCAACGGCACTGTCAGTATAAAGCACGCTTTTGACATCATCATATATCTCTTCATCAGCAGTCCCAAGAGCTGACAAACCAAGACCTAAGCAAGCTCCATGTTGAATGACCTGCATCCATATTTTCGCAATACAAATTATCTCTGAACAAAGAGGCTGAGAGGGAATTGAGAGAGGCTATATTGAGTAAGATATCAACTAATCACCTCAACATTAGTACTGCGTAAGCTATCACGTAGAAACTGTTTGATGCCCTCGCCATGGTTAGCATGAATAAGGCCAAGAGCATATAAAGCACCTCCTTCGGAATAAGGACTCCCACCACCACCTGCTCCTCCCTGAGGTAGGTATGGAGCCATCAATGATCTACCCTGTTGCAGGTGACCTCTGTGGATAACACCTAATCCCGCTGTAGCACTAAACTTAGCCCAATTGGTGGCCCTGCTTAGCCAATCCTGTCAATTCAGAAAAAAAAAAAAAAATGAAAAGAAAGTTGAATACACTAAGCCACAGAGCCAACCTCAAACATGCAGAAATAGTACGGCAATATAAAAGTTTACCAAATTCTCTCTAAGAAAAGTGTCCACTGTCGTTCCAGCATGCATAATGGCATTGGCATATATTGTAGCACTGTGACAAACACTGTTCCTCATCTCGACAGACTGTTTGATTGTCTTCAGTATCAGCAGGTCCGATCTACAGAACGACAATATTATCAATGGAGCATTACTTCCTGGAATAAACGATTTTAAAAGAAAAAGTATCTCGTTTAGAAGAGAACAAAACTTATAACAGTAACTTACTTATTGTGGCTGTAAAGAAACTGAAGGGTCAGCTGAATAGATGTCTCCCCTGATAAAATCCCCTTTATCTTTGTTAGCCTCTCAGCATATGTAGCATCAACTGGATCCGTCTCATACACAATTGTCTGAGCTGGAGTTCCATCTGCCATCTGAACATCCCCCGAAGGGTTCTCATTCGGAGCAGTAGTAGTTTCAATGGCCTGAGCTGCTTCTACAGGGCGTGTTTTGGGAGCAGGAAGGCGATCTCTAACACTCAAAAGAAAGGCCTGGTGCTCGTTCTCGACAAGATCAAAAGCAATTTGCAATGCTAATAAAGCATCATCCTTGCTCTCCGAGCGAAGAAGCTTCTCCAATATGCTTGAAACGCCTTGCGGTTCATCCAAAAACATGAGGCATTGACAAATGCTCAAGTAATCAGGAGACGGCAGCTTCTGGTAGACTTTAACAAGTAAACTAAGCACCTGAAAGAATAGACAAGGATGTCATCACCTCTCCAAATGAAGACTAAACTAAAATAACCTAATCTAATAAACCGAGAAAGAGGAATTTTTCAATCCAAGCAATTGACACATCTCAGATAAGTATCAGGAAAATTAGAACAGGATTTTCAGTTACAGCTTAGAGACAGAGGACGCTAGCATACATGAAATTACAGACATGGTACTGGGAAGACGTATCATAGAGACTGAATGCTCACACTATTTGCCAGATGAGGTAAAACCATAATGTTTAAATCAATTAGTATAAGAACACCTATTTTCTATTCAATCCAGGTCTGAGACCATTAGTCTCACCTCATGCCTATACTCTCTGCGGTTAACAAAAGAATGAGAAACATTGATGCAATATGATAAAGTTCCCTGAACGTTATCGCTCTTAGTGATAGCTTCCTCCAACTTATCCAATCTCCGGCATTCTATCGCAATGCCCATGGCCTGTTGATACTTCCCATCAGTGATGCATCTGCAGATGGAAAACCACGTAAGAACAATTGAGGCACTCAGAAGACAAGAGCATTAAATTTATAGGCATTCATACTTTTCAAGCATTCTTTCAACAATGGCCTCCAGCCTGGGATCAATGTCCACCATTTCATTTGACTCGACCGCCTTTGATCTGAGACTGGCATATTCATCTATTGCTTTGGCTGAAACATGACAGATGCATCTGATGAGTAAACATTCATCCAGCAATATACTCAACTAGTCATCAATCATCTTATTCTATTATTACAATATATTATACTTCTTAAAAATGCAGACAAAGATAGCTGGATGTGCAAGCTACATGTCTGCTTTTTAGATAATAAGTCATGCAAGCTATATACACTTTTCCCGCATTGAGTCAATTGATATGTTCTTATCTTATATGCATATTGCAGTCAACAGTTCCCTAGCTAGAGTCAGCAGTCAGAGAACTGCAAAGAAAAGGAGTAAACATTCTCAATCCTCACCTAGAAGCGTATGAACATAATCAGTATCCTCTGAAACATCAAATAAGGGCCCAGCTCCAAGGGCATAGGACAATGAATCATTAAGCTCGCCCAAGTAATAGAAGACCTGAGATAAGATTCCATGATCATCAAAAGAATAGATATTGTAACACAGTCATATACGTGATTAGAAAGAGGTCACGCTCCAAACTTCTACAACTATTCACCAGCTCTTAAGGGGAAATATAACCATAGCGCGTTCAGTGTGACAATTAAACATTCCTCCATTGGCATATAGCAAATATTATCCGCAACCAGACACCACTTAATTTTAGCAAACGCTAAATTGTACCTTAGAGACCAGCAAAGCAGCAAGCTGTCTTTGATGCAGATCGAATTCTTCATCTTCATATAAACTCTCTCTGCAAACAAAAATGTCTCGAGTCAGGCTATCAAGCAGTGCAAATCATTGAAGATATAACAACTAACAGTATCATAAAACCTAAGCGATGCACCAGCACAGCCTCAACAACTTGAATTCATACCACTAGCAGGTAAGATGATGAAGCAAAAGGAATCAAAGCATCTACATTATATCAGTAAAAGAACATCTAAAAGCACAGTTAACATGTCCAGGAAAAAGTTAGAACTATTTGCTAAACCCGGATATCAATTGCTCATTCATAATCTACAAAGATCACTACTGAACTTGCTACAGTTAGTCGTATCAAAGAATACACTTTCATTGATTGTCCTAACCATTAAATCTGCATCGCCACAAGCTATCCATGCCTCGCTAAAATATTCGAACTTAAATACCCAAATCGGCAAGACCCAACACAAAGCGAGCTCAAATAATCCAAATCCCGCAATCTTCTCTCCAATAATCCAGAAAGCAAAACAGATCAAGAGGGAAAGAAAACCCTAATTCTCAAACCGGAAGAAAAAAAGTTGGAAGAGAATTACATGATCGGAACACTAGTGGAGATCTCAGGCCAGAATTGATCAACCAAGTTGTTGAGATTGGAGAGCGCATGAAGCTTCAAGGAAGGATGAGGCTCGTTGAGCATTGCCAGTAACCCTCCGGCTGAACTAACCATAGCAGCGGCCATTGTTGACGAACACTAATCGAAACTGAAGAACCCTAAAGAGAAAGTAAATTCAGATGATGAACTGGATTCGACCTTCGACGAAACCCGTCTTGAATCTCTACCGGATTTGTAAAAAAAGAGTGTGTTTTGAGTTTTATGGGACGAAAGTAAAAATAAAAGCAGGAGACTAGGAGAAGAAAGTATTCAGGGACTTGGATGCAAACTATGGAACTTATCGAATATTAAGAGACTTACCCAACAAGTCAAGAAATTAAAAAATTGCCCCGAATGTATAGCGTCATTGCAATTTAGTCTCATATTTTGTATAAAATTAAGTTATAGATCCCTCATATGTTTTGTTTTTACATAGATCCCTCATATTTTAAGTTTCACAAAATGCCTCTAATAAATGTCCAAATCTTTGCTATTCCAGATTTTAGACGACAATATAAAGACATAATGACAAAAATTACTGGGCATGGGAGCTTTTGCTATTTCACATTTGGATCAATTATTTATTTAATCTAATGGACCAGTAAGAAAATTAGTTTTATGATTCTGAAATAAGGCTTTGAACTTGATTAATAATAATCAGAGGGTTAACAACATTTTAAAAACGCATTGACACCAAATCTGGATTCAAATCTGAATATTTACATTTTAATAAGCTTTAAAAAAAAATTATATAGTCCCTAATAAATAGATCGGTTGGTGTGTAACAGTGTAAGCAGTAGCAGCACCAGTTTATTTTTCTTCTGTAGTTATATCTAATTAAAACAAAAATCGAATTATATATATTATAAAAGTTGAGTGTTATTGTTTATATGTGTGACACGTGTCAAAAAAAAAGGTGAAAGGTTGCATCTTCTCATGTGAAAAGCTGCATTTTTTCATTTAAAATGTTGCATCTTCTCACGTGAAAGATTGCATATTCTCACGTGAAAGATTGCATTTTCTCACGTGAAAGATTGTATATTTTCACGTGAAAGATTGCATCTTCTCGCGTGAAAAATTACATCTTCTAACGTGAAATATTACGTTTTTCACGTGAAATATTACGTTTTCTCATGTGAAAAATTGCATCTTCTCACGTAAAATGTTGTATCTTTTGACGTGAAAGATTGCATATTCTCACGTACAATATTGCATCTTCTCACACTGGAGCAAATAAAATATTAATTCCTATAAATCCGTTTTGTAGTTCAATTCGATTAAACAAAAACAAGTTTTTTCTTTTATTTTAATGTAATTTCACACGTTTTATCTTCTATTCTTTTCTAAGTGTTTTTACTCTAATTTTTTTTATGT
>OVAY01001404.1:0-27780 GCA_900406395.1 Kernera saxatilis | reverse complement strand
ATAACAGAAAGTTATCCACAAAAAAAAAAAAAAAAAGTAAATAGCAAACGATTATGACATTAAGAAATAAAAAATAAAATAACATAATTGGTAACTAATGTTATGTTTATCTCTATTAAATCAACTCCAAGAAGAAAACTAATACCTCAATAACAGAGCTTGGTTCACGTATGGATAATTCCTCTGCACCAGTTTACAGGCTTCACTGTGGAGAATAAGAATATATACACAAACCCATCCATTATTTAGATGCATATGTGTGAAGTATATCGCATTTTAAATCGAAAACATAAAACTGATTCATAGAAGGAGTATCAAGAGCTCACAGTTCATCTTTGTTCTGTGCTAGGAGGACACACTTTGAGGCAAAAGATGATACCTTCGCACGTTGTATTACTGAAAACCACTTCCATGGCTGAGAGAAATCAATTCCATTTCCTTTTCAATCATCTTCACTGTGAACATTATCTCTTCCAGATTCAGATGAGATTCATCTCCTGCAAGAAAATTATGTACTTCACCCTTTAATATGATCCAGCTAGACCCGGGATCCTTCTTTATTCTTTTCGATTTCTTGATACTCCTTATCCGATCACCATCGATGTTTTTCCCAACAACTGAATATAGCTGGGACAATACCACATAAGGTGTTGCGCTATCAGGCTCAAGTTCAATTAGTTTCTTAGCAGCAACCTCTGCTAGATCGACTCGTAAATAAGTCTTGCTTGCACCCAGCAGGCTGCCCCAAACCCCAGAATGAGGCTCAAAAGGCATTGAAGCGATCAAGTGATATGCTTCATCAAGTAATCCACTTCTACCAAGGAGATCAACCATGCATGCATAATGATCAAGTCCTGGTTCAATGCCGTAAGAAAATTTCATCGATCTGAAGTATTTCCATCCTAAGTCAACATATCCAAAATGGGCACAAGCTGATAACAGAGCAAGAAAGGTAACACCGTTAGGCTCTTTTCCTGTACTTTCCAATACGGAAAACAATTTAAGAGCTTCCTTCCCGAAACCATTATAAGAAAACCCGCTGATCATCGTGTTATAAGAAACAATATTGGGCTCATTGATGCATGAGAAGATCTTGTAAGCATCATTTGTGTTCCCACATTTGGAATACATCGATACCAATGAATTCTGAACTGACAAGTCATACGCCATGTTCATCTTCACAACTCTAGCGTGGATCTGTAGTCCTTCAATCAATGCCGCCAAACTAGCTGTAGCGCTGAGCACACTACTGAAAGTGTAGGAATTTGGACAAACTTCTTTCCGGAGCATCTTATGAAACCAGCAAAGCGCCTCCTCATAGTATCCATTGCTCACAAAAGCAGATATCATAGCATTCCATGTTATGTCGTCTTTCTCAGGCATCATTCTAAACAACTCTACACATTTAGAGATTTCTCCTCTTCCAGAAAATCCCTTGATCATATCTGTCCAGGATACCTTATCTTTATTAGGCATCTTCTCGAAAAGTTCATAAGCTTCAGAAATTTGTTCACGCTGAACAAGACCCGTGATCAAGGAATTCCAAGAAACAGTGTCTTTAGTTTTCATTACGCCAAACACTGTTTTGGCCTCGCCCATGGAACCAAGCTTAGAGTACATCGAAATCAATGAATTCCCTAAGAACAGATCAAACTCCAGTGGCATGCGTGAAACTAACCCATGAATCTGACTTCCCTCTCGGTATCTGACAAAATCCCGACAAGCTTTAAACATGACAGCCAAAGTATTAGCATTAAACCTGACATCTCCCTCCCGTCTCATTCTCAGAAACAGACCAAACCCATCCTCAAAAAACCCTGCTTTAAAATACCCATCAATCATAGCAGTCCAAGTAATCACATTTCTCTCAGGCATTCTATCAAAAAGACTTCTAGCATCAACGAGTTTCCCCATTTTGCAATACCCATCAATCATTGAGCTACATGATACCACTTCTTTCACTACCATACCTTCAAAAACACGAAGAGCCTCCTTCAATTTCCCTGCTCTCAAATAGCCACTCAACAAAACGTTTGAAGCAACAGGATCACGAAACTTCACTGGTGTCTCAGCATACAAACATTCAGCCTTGTCAAACATCCCTGCCCGAACGAATCCAGTAATCATCGTTGCATAAGACACCGCATTCTTCTCCGGTATATCACGAAACAATTCATAAGCTTTGCCCAAATCACACTTGTTTTTAACCATAGCCGTAATCATCGCATTATAAGAAGTTGTAGCTCTCACAGGCATTTCATCAAACACTTCCCATGCTTTACCCATCTTACCATTCTCCGCGTAGGCCGAAATCATCGCATTCCAAGAGACTATACTTCTCTGTGACATCTGTCTAAAAATAGCTTCAGCTTCTTGGAGATTCCCATTTCTCGCGAGCTTTGAAATCTGAGAATTGCATTGAAAGATAGCTGTGCTCGTCGTCTCCAGAAAGTTTCGTGTTTTCGTCTGCGTATTGGGCTCGTAGTTAGAGAGAGCAAGCGTAGAAAAAAGCTGTGAACATCTAAGACAAAGGCTCTGCCTGTAAATTAATCCGTTGTTATAAATCGGTTTCATCACCATCGACTAGCGATTCTAACCTACCAGAGAAAAAAAGAAACGAAAAAAACGGGTAATTACTTGGAATAACCCAAATTAGTGGTTTTATTACTAGAATAACTCTCCAATGACAGATTTACTAGATTAGCTCAAATATTTTGAAAGAAAACATATTACCCAGAATTTTTTTTACTATTTACACCAATGCCATTTATATTTAAATTTTCAAAGAAATTATAATAATTATAATTAAAAAAAAAAATGCTAAAATTCTCGGTTCCTCTTAAACACTTTCACTCCTCTTTTCACTCTTAACCCTAACTCTCACCGCTCAAAAATCTGAGGCGATCTCAAATCCCTACCGTCGTCATCTCGTGGCTTTCCCTCCTCCACCAGCAAAATTCCCCTCCGCCTTCTACGGCGAGCACGGTGCTTCTTCTGCATAAACCCTATCTATCCCGCTTCCTCTCTGCATCTCCCGAGGAAGATTCCTCTGCTCGATCGCCACCACCGTCATCTCTTGGCTCTCGATCCTCCGACGGTGAATTCCCCTCCGCCTTCGACAACGACTACTGAGCTTCTTCCGCATCACCGAAGCTCTGCATCTCCTGATTCTTCTCTCCATCTCCCGATTCCTCTTCGAAAATCGTGAGCAAAGTTCTACTCTTTCTCTCTTCCATTTTTGTTGGTTGTCGTCATACCTCTCCGCCGTCAAATTCCTCTCATAATTGATTAGGTACACTTGATATCATAAATTACTTGGGTTTGTTTGGATTCAGTTCATCTACCCTCAAATGTGTTATATTTTGAAAATCTCATGTTTGATTAGGTCGATTTTGTCTTTATTGTTTGATTCTGATAGTGTTTGGCATTTCTATTCCTCATAGTAATGGAAGAAAAATAAAAACGAATTTGGCGTGTATACTTGTGATAAACAAGATGTTTGAATGATAGTATTTATATTGTTGGTTGCTAGTGATGTCAGGTAATTTGGTTGCTTATGGCAGATAAATTGGTATAGTAATGTCATATTTATTTCCACCTGAATACAGGTTTTTGCTAGTGATAACATGTTAATTGGCTAGTAATGTCAGACTTAAATGCGTTTGATGATAGATATATTAGTTATCGATGTCAGATTCCATAGACTTTGATGATAGATATATTGGATTTTAATGATAGATTTTATTGATGCAGATTATAGATATGGCGTCCTCAAGCACGAAGAAGAACTACCCTCCTCGTCTATACAAAGATGGAAAAGCACCTATGCAAAAGAGGAGTATGAATCACAACTGCCACTTGGCAAATTTGGCAATGGTGAAAGAGGGAGTGGGAGAAGACGTGTGGAATTTCATGAGGGAGTCAGCCGTTGGAGTAATTATTAAGCTNCGTTGGAGTGATTGTTAAGCTATATGAAAGTGATTTCATTTGGTCTGCCAAGACTGTCCATCACTTCCTCACTCATCAGTTGGCTATAGTTAAGGATCATGAGGTGTGGTCATTGGTTGGTGGACAACCAATTCGGTTATCTTTATATGAGTTTAAAGAGATTACTGGACTAACTTGTGATCCATTTGATGAGGACGACGACTGGGATGGTGATCATACAGAGTTTTGGAATGATCTGGGTGTTGCTACAGGAGAAGGACCTAGTTGGAACCATCTGAAAGTTGCCTTGACAAGATGCAGAACCTGGAGTTTTGATAAGAGGAGAATGGTTGGATTGTTATGCATTTTGTCTATTGCAATATATGGCATTGCTCCTTCTAGTAGGATTCCTTTGCAGTCCGCCAAAAGGGTTCTCGATGCAGATGTCTTTGACACATATCCTTGGGGTCGAGTTGCGTTTGCTAGCCTGATTGAGTCTATAAAAGTAATCACTTACGAAGGAAATAATTCGTACATGCTCAGAGGATGTGTTCATGTATTACTCATTTGGGCATATGAGTCACTTCCTGTGTTAGGAGAGTTATACGGGAACAAAAAAGAGGGACTACAAGTTCCACTGCTATCATGGGGCGGATCTCGTAGTAGATTCAATTACAGTGAATTGTTTGCACATGAATTAAAAACTCATGAGCAGGTATGATTTTCGTTACATTTTGTTCTCTCTCTGCCTTTTTTTGCTTTGTTTTCTTTCGTTTCCTGTGTTTTCTTTTCGCTTTGTTATTAATTGTATTCATTTTCAGTTGCCTGTTAGGCATCTAATAATGAAGCCAGAAGCAGAGATGTACCCTTATTGGGACAATGATAGTGAGGATCCTCGATTGGACAATTTGCTCAAGGATATCATTCACGCTCGATTGGATGTAAAAGCTTGGGAAGCATCTGTTGCGACAGCTCCTGCTAGCTAGAAGAACAAACGGAAACATAAAGAATCACGTGCACATGAAGAAATCTCAAAGGTGAGTTGAGATTTCCTTTATGTTTTTTTTCTAAACCAATGTGATTGAATCGGTGTCATTCTCTATTCAATTAGAAGAAAAAACAGAAATAGAAAGAATCAGCACTAGAATCAGAAAGTGATGACGATACTGATCCGGAGAAGTTTATTCGGACAAAGAATGCAAGGAAAGAATCACATGCAGATGCAGGAGCATCAAAGGTGAGTTGAGTTATTTTTAAATTTTTTTTTTTAATTCTTAATTTTCGTGTGATTGAATGGGTGTCATTCTCTATTCAATTAGAAGAAAAAACAAAAAGAGAAAGAATCAGCAATGGAATCAGAAAGTGATGATGATAGTGAACATGAGAAGCTTATACGGAAGAAGAAAGCAAGGAAAGAACGACGTGCAGATGCAGAAACATCAACGGTGGCTTTGGTTGATGCTAGAATTGATGCCAAATTCACACCTGTAGAGAAGAAGCTTGCTCAGAAGATTGCTACACTCGAGAAGAATGTGAGTTATATAAAAGATCGTCTTTACACTCCCGCTACCAATGAGGTTGCAAAATCCAACGTCCATGTTGATGATGGAGCAAGTAGTTAGTCACCGGTAAGTTAGAGTTTGCGTTGTCGTGCATTCGTTATGTTTTGTTTGTGTTTCCTTGTATTTTCATTTTGTTTGTATTCGTTTGTAGTTTGTTTAATGCGGGTGTGTCTATTACTTATGAATGTATCTGTTTTTTGTTCCCTTGTTTTATTTTTGTATTTGTTTGTTTTCGCATTAGGTTGTGGCTATTACTCTGTCACCATAAACTGTGTAAACTGACAGATATGTTTTGTCTTTATGACAAAGTTTTGTTGTAATGATGTCAGACTTATTGCACTAATTTTTATATAATGTTCCTATCGTAACTTTTACAATTTTCTCGTGTAAACAGTCATGGATGATAAAGACAAAGGCTACATCGAATGATGATTTACCAATCCGATGTGTTGTTAAGAATTTGAGAAAGACAGCCACTATTAATGGAGACAAAGAACGAGTTAAAAAGAATGGAGTTACCCACCAAGCTAAGGATGGGAAGAAGAAAGACACCAAGGATCGAAGTAAGCAAGAGATTAAACATGATATTAAGCAAGAGCCTAAGGAAGAGGGTATGAAAGGTTACATTGATCACAAGAAAGTAATCAATATTCCCTGTAGGAATGTACCATCAACAACTACCACCTTTCTCATGAAGGCAAATCCACATATGCTAGCAGCAAATGAAAGAAACAAATACTTGAATCTTTGACACTCATCAACTTCCAGTCGCGTGAATGATCTTGGGTTTGCTCTTCTTATCATATGCAGATAAGCTGGCAATTCTGCATAGCCATTCTCTGAAGTACCCCTAACTAACTCGCGTGCTTTCAAAAGTGTACGATGAGCTTTCCAGTACATCATCTGAAATTAAATTGTAAAAGAATAAATCTGTCATATACGTTTAAATAAGACTGTCAGCATATTACGAAAAAACTGACACAACGTACATAATAAATCTTTTATGAAAATCAAGACAAATATAACATATACCTTGATACCAAACCGCATGTTCAGCGCCTGGGCAACATGACTTGGCAACACTGTTGATTCAACTCCTCCAACGAAATCCTTGTACAGAGCTCCGAGGATGTCCGGAGTTGCTTGCCATGCACGGGCAGACCGAACTGTGATGGAACATGTATGATGTGAAACATACTTGCGGATGTAGAACTGAGGTGAATCTCCTATTGTCGTAGCCCGTACTCTCCAACTACAACCATCAACCCAACACTTAACAGTTAACAAGGACCTCGTGGATATAGGTACATTAAAATTGAATTGATGCATAACTGACATAAGCTTCAGCCTTGTTTCCAATGCATCTTTCGACTCGTAGCATTGTCCGACCGCTAAATTCAATGAACTTAATTCTATCTTCAAACTAGGATCGACTCCCTTTGCTTCGTTGGTAGCACCTTTCGAACCCATCTTTGTAAAAGGTAATTTCGGCTTCCCTTCTTCTTTCGCAGCTATTCCATAGAAACTAAATTCTTCATCATCAGATGAACCTCCATCTGAATCATCACAACAGTCAAATCTCTCATCGTCATCGTCATCGTCATAGTCTTCATCACGTTTCTTATAATCGGCATCCTTTTCGAGTATTGGAAGTTCAATTGATGCGTCCATCTTCATCTCCTTAATTTGGACACAAATTCGGCGAGGTTCAGCGGTGAACTGTCCAAAAAAACCCTGTAACTGTCTCAAGTTACCAACGATGACCGGTGGGGTGTTTTGAGGCAATTTTTTCATGACCTTCTTTGGAAGCATGTAACTCAATTCGACCTCATATAATCTCTTATCCAACCCATAATCCTCGTACACCATTCCAATGAAATCTTCGTACTGTGTAATACCATTTGCTGATAATACTTTGCATCCTCTTTTATCGTCAACAATAAATAACCATCTGTTTTTCTCAAGTTTCCATTTACCAGGAACAAGAATAATTTGCTCCATCAGTAAGTAAATTGATATGAAATTGAAATTCAAACACTAGAGAAGAAAAAGAAAGGTAGAAGACAAGGTTAAAGTCGGCGGCATGTACCCTAAAACGTTAAGTGTCTCTGTAATTTTTAAAGGGTAGTTTTGGTATTTTACGCCATTAAATAAATCTGTCAGACCCGAAACAACTCTGTCACTTTAAGTCTGACATTAAAAAGCATCGTAAATCTGTCGTACAAAAAGTTTACCACCATTAAAAAGTTATTCTAGTAAGAGATAAATCTGTTATCTCAGTCACACTTAAAATCTGTCGTCAAATCTTAAAATTAAATTTTGAACATATAAAACTGTCATATCGTAAAAACAAATCTGACATCACATTGAGTCTAGTCTAGTAAATAACTTTTTGGGACAAAATAAATCTGACTTTAGTCAGACTTATTTCTGTTGTTGTAAAAGTCTGACATCATTATTTTAAGTTTAAATAAATCTGATACCAATATAACTTATTAATCTGTCAATTACAAATAAATCTGTCCTAAAAATCTGTCATACGGAATTAAAATCTGACGTACTCAATAAAAGTTTGTCAACGGTTTTTAAATCTGTTATATAAGCACAATAAATCTGTGTAATAAGTCTGTCATACCAAATAAGTCTGAGAACTAAAATTAATCTGTTGTGTCATACGACAGATATTCTAAAATAAATCTATCATCCGAATAGGAAATCTGTCACTCAAAATAAGTCTGTAGAAAATTGTTAAGTCTTTCATCAATTAAACGATAAGTCTGACTGACTGACTTATATGTTTTTTCGAAATTTCGGTGGCATTTTTGTAAATATGGGCACTTTTTCGCTGAAGTGGAAAAAAAATAATGGCATTTTTGTAAATTTTTTTTCTTAACAATGCCATCTAAAGGTACAATAGGCATTAAAAACAAAATTCTAAAAGAAAAACCCCATAGCTTAGTCTAATAATAAAACCTTTAATTTGGGTCATTTTAACAAATCACCCTAAGAGAGCCATTATATATTTCGTTTTAGGTTAAAATATAATTTCAAAATATATAAATGATCAAAAACAAATAAAAAAAAACTCTCAATCATCTATTTTTCTGTATTTTCATTTGAGATATGATACAAATATTACATTATTACTATACAAATATTACATTATTACTACTTTTATGTATATTTTATCATGAATACTTTTAATCATATGATCATTGATTATTTATTTTGTTGTTTGGTAAAGAAATTCAAGATCTTTTTTTTTTAACATTAGAAATTCAAGACTTATCAAGAAACACAATGTATACTACTTTCAAATTTTCAAGTTTTTCTTTTATATTTCTAAAATCTCAGAAACACTAATGTATATATAATATTATAATGATTTTTCTTATAAATTCAATGAATTTTGTTTTTATAGTTCAATCAATTAATTTTCATTATATCAATTTTAATTTGTTTACATTTACAAACTCATAAAGTCATTCAAAAAAACTTCAAATAAAACCAATTTTAAATAAAGATTCTCGTTTGTAAGAGACTAATTTATTATTAAAAATCAAATTTATCATATTCTTCTATTTATTGATATTTACATGAATATTGTTTATATTTTTTATTTCTTACAAAATTATGTTTGGTACATTAATTTTTGTGTGTTCTATTTTTTTTTAAGTAAGACAGTAAATACAATAATGTATGAGGTATTTAAGTCATTTAATATTATTTTTAATATAATTTTCTAATAATGTAGGAGTTAATTAATTCATTTATTTTTGTTTTAATATATACATATTTTCTTGATGATGTGAATATTTTAAGAGAAGAGGTGGGCACGGATCGGATACCCTGAAATTTCAAGATACCCGAACCCGGATTCGTCAGATCCGAAAATTTATTATCCGTACCCGGATCCATATTATCCGCGGATATCCGGATCCATGAAAAATAGCCAAAAAAAAAAAATATATTAAAAATAATTATAAAATTATATAACAAAATAAAATATTAAATAAAATTGAATTGAAAATATCATATACAAAGTATCAAATTGATTTTTAAAAAGATTTGGAACATATTTTTATAAATATTTTAAAAATATTTTAATTCTTATAAATAAATACTAGTTTTGTGATATTTTTAAGATATTCTTCTATTTATTATATACATATTCTACGTATATTTTTTGAAAAATATATATAAAAACGGATCCGGATCCGGATCAGGTATCCTGGTTCTTAAATCTAATTATCCGGATCCGGATTTGATAACTTCGGATATCCTATTTTTCGAATCGGATATCGGATTGGATCTCGTATCCTGGATATTTTGCCCACCCTACCAACTGCATCAATGATGGTTAATTAGTCTTAAAACATTAATCTATTTTTGGTTGACTTGATCTCTTTTATGATAAATATTTCTCAAAATTTAAAGTATGCTAAAGCATATATAAATGTCAAAGAGATTTGTATTGATAAATAATTAAAACTAAAGACTTACAAATAAATAATTAAAACTAAAGACTGAGATAAATAGAAGAATATGGTCAATCACAAGTCTCAACTAGATAAAAAGTAAAAGGTCAAAGAAACATAAAAGTTTCGGAACTAACACTGACTTTTTCTTCTTGTCTCGTTCTTAATCAAAATCATCTATGAAAATATAGTAGAATTAATGAAGCATTCATCAATATTTTGCTAAAATCTAACCACTTATGTTGAATGGAATGGAATGAACATTTCACTCAGTCCACCAAAAAATAAACAAAGTTCAAAGAAAAATATCTCTCTGCGCAACTATGGAGAGGAATAATGACTGGGATAAACGATAATTTTAATTTAGAATAAGCAAGTAACGTGCGAATCATGTGTTATAAGAATATTTCACCATAATTGTATACTATTTCCAATTTGGGATAAACAATTACAACACTTTGTGAGATGTAATACCAATTTGCATCTCCATGAGGGTTCTGTGTCTATACCGTTTCCATCCTAGAACTGTCAAGTAGTTTTCAAACAATATTAATATATATTGATTGACTTCATCTTTTCCATGATATATATTTCTTAAATTTTCGAAGTTTCCTAAATCATATAGACGATTATATAGCTAACTAATCAAACTAAAGACGTGAAAAGGAAGAACAAAAAAGCAACATAATGACTGAGACAACTCAACAAGTAGAATGGATCAATCACACGCTCTCAACTAGCATAATTAACACATTATAATATCCAAACTCACTTCCCTCAAAAAATTACAATTAAAAAAAAATAAAAGTGAAAGATCAAAGAAACAACTTGTATATTTAGAAATTGCAAATATAAAGTCAGAAAACAAGTAATCTTCAAAAATAATATTTAGATAGAACGATGGTCCTTATTTCTCTCTGAGAATCAAATCATAACATAGATAATTATCTATTAAAAGAAAATTTAATGGATCTGAATCGTGTTAATTATCGCCTTAGTGCAAATGGCTTTATTTATGTTAGCTATCATTATTTGCTGCTTAGGCATGCGTCATCAATCCCGCTTGGAGAACGATGGTCGCAAAGACAGTATCACCGGAGAATGCTTTGAGAAGGATGGTCGCAAAGACAGCACCACCACCAAATGTTGATGTGGCGGCTACCACCGTGGCTTGGCACCTTGTCGATTTTTTTGGCTAATATCCATCTTTTGGGGTAGGAGATCAATTAACCAAAAAATGTTAATTTTCAATCTAGAATAAACAAGTAACAATAACAACATTAATCTAGGTTGGTTGACTTCATCTTTTTTGTAAGAAAATATTTTTGTTCTAAAGCATATATATACTTCAAAGATTGATAGAAATGATAAAATTAAGTAATCAAACTGAAGACTGAGACAACCCGACTGGTAGAATGGGTCAATATTCATACGTCTCAACTAGTATAATAAACACATTACTTATACCGAATCTAAATTCCTTAAGAACTATATAATAATAACAAAGAAAAAAAGAATACAAGTGCAAGGTAATCGAAACAACTTGTATATACTATATAGTTGAAAACTGCAAATAGCTATAGAAAGTCAGCAAATTATTGTATATATAGATAGAGCGATCGATGGTCATTTGTTTCTATCCGAGAATCGAATCATAATATAAAAATCGATGGATTTGATCCTCAAAATAGTGATTTCGGTTACGTCCATCATAATTGGCATTATGCTTCTCATACTCAGTTGTCTCAAGGACAACGGCTCTGAGGAGGATGACCACAAAGACACAGCGACTGTTGATGCGAAGGCTACCAACGTGGTTTAAACACTTTAAGTAATGTTGTTTGCTTCTTCTTTTTTCATTAATTTCGTTGTCATTCTTCACAATACTACTCTTTTTGTGAAATATGATTGTTATAATTTGAGTGTATGGTGTGTGAGAGATGTAAAAACATATATACATGTAAATCAATATCTGTTTCTTTTTTTTTTTTTTTTTGAAGATTTTTCATCGATGAACTAGACAACTTCTTCTTTCCTAATATTCTGAGAATAATATTTTAGGGATTTCATCAACTGTCCTTTTTTTTGTCTTTACAAATAATTTCCTTTTACTTATTAATATATTTGCCTCCAGTAAATATAAATCATGGATCCATCATCCATCCCTGGTGGGTATTGGATCTACGACTAAGGGCATAAACTCGATGTAACCTCGGATTCGATTTTACTTTGCGTAAATAAAAACATGACATAAACAAAACATTCAAGGAGTGTTTGAATTAATCAAACACTACGATTTTACTTAGTCACTTGGGCTGCTTTGGTCCCTATGCTTTACTTGTGGTGATTTTACGAAATCTCCTTGTTATCTGCTTACACCCGAAATTAGTTTGACGTTTTAACAAAACCTGGAGACCTAGTGCTAAATTTTTGGAACAAACCGTGACTTCTTCCTAGTGTCTCATTCTCAGAAACATTTAAACTCCATCTATGAAAGAGCCAGCTTTATAATACCCATCACGTGATCACATTTTTCTCACGAGGTGTTTTACTTGTCTACATTTTAATTACACAAATTAAAACTTGTATTAGAGGGCACTTAAAGGTGGCGATCATCTTGTTGCTTCTTACAAAAAGGAAGATTTACAAATGTAACTGGGCCGTAAAGCATAAGACCCATATACTTACGCATTCACATTAAACCCGACACAAATGTAAAATTTACAAATCTATTAGGCTATTTAACAATTTGTACATCTACATAAAAGGATAAATGGGAATTATATACATATCGTCCCTTCCAAGCTTAAATTTAAAAAGCGAGGAACAAATTAGGTTTATAATTACCTCTTCTCTCTTCTCTTCATAATTTCTCTTGCTTGTTCAACATGATGTCTGACACATTTTACAGACCCAAACATTGTATTTAATTTGCTTATATCTAATCTTTTTTTTTCTGCTGTGTTTTTGTTATTATGAGCAGTTTATATCCGGCTGCTTCTGTCAAGAGAGAAAAAAAAAGAAGAGAAAACTTCTCTAGTTATGACTAGTACTAGTAATAACGTAAGTAAAACACTATAATTTTCTAAAGTATCTTTCTGAAATTTCTATATAGTCTTTTTTATATGCAATAATAATTTTTAAAAAAAATCAAAGTTCAACCCATTTTACATTTTTTTATAGGAATTTTTTATCATTCGGATGGAATTTTTTCCTTATTTATCGATGTGTCTCTACCATAATATGGTAGAAACAATGCGCATCATGACAGAAGACTTATGGAAAAAAGTTCATGAAATCTTTAGATATGTTCCTGTCTACATTCTCGAATCTATTTTAGCAATTCCACAACCAGAATCTGATGTCACAGTTATTGAGTGTGTGAACCCAGTGACTAAACATCGTACTCTATATGCATATTGGAAAAGAAATAAGGTATGTTTATCCTTTTTTTTTGTTATATTTCTCTGTTTTATTAATTTTCAAACTATAAGCTTTTAATCGTGGTTTATATTCAATTTTAGGTTGATCACTCGGAATCTTGGATCCTCGACATGGGAAAAGAAAATGAAACATGCCCCGGATCGATCATCGATATCGAGTCTCCTAAATCCTAGACCATCTTGGATTATCGATATCGATAAATTTATGTAACAAAATGGTTTTTTAACTTCTTGTTTACATAACGTTTCGGGAATTATTTATAATATATATGACATATATTTAATCCACAAAATACAAAACCAAAATGGAATCAAGAATCGTTCTCTTAGAAGGGAATCAATGTGCGTAGTGAAGATCCTCCATTTGCTTTAGAGGCTTTCAAATTTCATAACCAACAAACAGATATATTCAGATACATAAACGAGAATGTGCATAAGTTTTACGTTTTTACTTTGATGATTGTTCTTTGTCTTCCCCTTCGATATTCTTAGCCGTCTCTACTTGCTCTTCTTCAGTTTTAATGTTCATGGCTGCGTCCATATCTGTGGTTTCCGAGATTGCTTCCTCCAATTTCTCCTCTTTAGCTTCAGCATCCGTCGAGTTCTCTGCAATATCATCACTTGGAGCTTCCTTGGCGTCTGCCAATGTTGTATCTACATGATCAGTATCTCCTGTTCGAACAATATTCCCATCGCGTGTAAGAAGAGCTCTCGGTGTTCCTGTTCCCAGGTTCTGTACACAGGTAAACTCGTCATCGTCATCAGAAGATTCAGAATCAGATCCAGAATCAGATTCAGGAACGATTTCTTGATGCCCATCTCTTGCTTTCTTGGATCCTTTACGCGAAAACACGTGCTTTATCTGTTTTGCAGATTTCTCAGCTTGTTTTAGAAAGCTCTTTGCAACATCCTTCATATGGCCCTTACCTGCATTCTCTTCTGAATCCAAACTCTCACATTCTACACTCTTTCCTGAAAGAGGACCCGAGAGATTGTCATCAACGATGAAGTTAACCCCAACATCCTTTTGGTTTATTGCTTTCACATTGATCCGAGGAGACTGAGACTGAGACTGAGACTGCGACTCCTCTTCAATGCTTCCTATTAAAAAGTCTTCCTTTTTGCCATTCCTATGAAACACTGACCCTATTTTCCTCAATCCCCTACCAACAGACTTCATTGGGTTCCTTGATCCCTCTTGGTTTTCATCGGTGCTACTGCTTTCATTGTTGGGTGATCCATCATTAGGAACTCTTTGAACTTGGTTATCAAGACGCCTACTCTTGCCTTTTCTCGGTTCCCAAATCTGTGAGACTTCCGCCCCCGGTTTTTGAACCCAAATCCCAGTCTCTGCTTGCCCTTCAATGTTAATTGGCTCAAAGTTATCCGCAACACTTGGAGATTTGTCGGATATCACTGACGAGAAAGAACCTTTGTTTGTTGGATCAGAAGCAAAAGAAGTTTGTACGTCTTCCTTGCTTAGCTTCACTCCTTTGAAGGGATCTTCACTCCACTGTTTCCAGAATGAGAAGCAGTTTATAAAAGACTAATCTTGAAAAATTGCCGTGTGTGTTCAGAGGAAAGATTAGAAAAAATTTTACCTTTTCATTGTCCTCGATTACGGTTATAGCAAGATGCAGCCTTCCCATTTTGATGTTCTGAAGAGACAACCACATATCGTTTCTTTGGCCGCCTCTAAACTCTCCAATGTTCACTGAACATTCACTGCAAGAAAACAGGAAGCCAAAACAAGAAACTATTGATATTCTACTAGTTTCGAGTAACAAAGCTGGGGGGGGTTCAGGAACAAACCCAAGGGTATCATCCACAAATCGATCTTTGTCTTTAACTTCAATGTTAAGTATACTCGGAGAGTCCCATGTAAAGATTGGTATCTTAAACTCTTCTTGCCATGTTGGGGACAATGTTTTTCTCTTTATCTTGGTTTTGAATTGGTAAGCACCAAGTTTCCCTTTCACATAAGGATCAGCCAAACCTGAAACCAAAAACATCCAAAGTTTTTTAAAACCGAGAGAATCTAACAGTTGTGGTAATAGCCAAAAACTAACCATTTAGATCAGATGGTTTAACATCCGACGCTTCAACAACTTCAACTAAGACGTGTGCAGCTGGTTCTTTCTCATCAACAAAGAACCAATTTTCTGGAGGCCAACACAGACAAAAAGTGCAAGTTAATGGAAAGCTTAAGAGATACTGATGATCGTAGATAAGCTGTTGCAAGCGAGGAAATAACAAAACAGAAATATAAGATGGGAGCTAAGGAGTTGTTAATTCTGTAGTAAATTACCTGGCTTTGCGCTAACAAATTTCTCCATGTCAACAACCAGCATATTTGGCTGCAACCAAATTGCAGTGAAAAAAAGAAATAGTAAAACAATTTCTTTAGACGGAGCCATTGGTTGCTTAACTGCAAGAGGGGATACTTAGAACCAACAGAGAAAAGAAACCAAATTACAAACCATGATTCTTACCTGAACAAGGGTCTGTTCAAATGCGATGGAAAGAAGTTTGTCCTGATTAAGAAAATAAGGAAATGGAGTGACTTTTTAGAAAGGTAAAAAACCGAAAGAGCGAGAAGAAGAGTTTCAAAACTCTTTTTTAACATGATTAGGCTATGTAGTGCTTACTAGCCATCCTGCGATGCCTGGAAGTACAGCAACGTCAAGACCGTGAGTAAAGATTGGTTTAACAGTCATCTGGAAAAATGGAGGCTCTGCAAAACACACACGTAAACGCCCCAAGAAAGGCCATCGACGAAGGAACTTCACTCCAACCAATACCTTCAAGAGTAGAAGCAAAAAGAAAAGTGTTTTACAAAAATGAAAAAATGTCACCTTCAGATAAAGCACAGGCTCTACCTTTCCTTCCACATGCATTCCCGTCAAATGCAACTTTGTCCACATCCCAAAACCAAGCCTTTTTCTTAATTTCACAGCAAGTATTGCACTCATATCATCTGCTGCGAGAAAGTTCATTCCAAGTTCCAGTACCTGTATAAACTCAAACATAAGTTCTACTTCTGCTATAGATAATTAACGAAAGAGATCAAAATACGATGCTGTATGAGTCTTTGCAACTATACCAAGTGATCATCACCCGTAGATTGGCGAAGGACCCTTATATCAGTCAACAGAGGCGGGTTTCTTCCCATGTAAAGGTGCTGTATCACAGCTTTTTTCTGCACACACATCATACAAGATATCAATAATAACAAGTTACTTCCTACAACTGCAATGTGATTTCCGAATTAAACCGAAACGCCATTTGCAGAGCTGTTGAAGTTGTAAAAGAAAGAGAAAAGCCATATGCATTTAAGACTGATAAATTTTATTTCTTAGAAACGGATACCGCTGTCCAAGGTCTATACTTGTCCAGGAACCAAGGTATGATTGGACCCAGAATCTTTTGAGACGCAATCTGTTCCATGCAGATAGGCCATATCTTCTCCACAGCATGATTCAACCACCGCACAGATTCAGAATCAGACAGAACCTGAAAGATGTATAGCAAAGAACAAGGAGGGAAATCAAATTTGATGCAGGGTAAGGATAACTTGGAACACTAAAAAAATAACAAATCCAAATGAAGCTAATAGCAAACAACAAATACACAGGCGAAAGCGAAAGAATGAGTATCCTTAGAGCTAAGTCAGCCATAAATTGGCAAAAAGCCAGCACTTTCAGAGATTCACTATAGTAACTTAAACCATTTCAAGATCAATTAATACTTAAGAGTTAAAACAGAAAGAAAAAAGCAACCTAGGAGCTTTCAAACTCATAAATTTCAAACATTCTGTTTAGGGTAACCTCTAAGATCTGTCTTTCTCAATTAATCAAGAATTAGGTTAACTAACCACCATTAAACGGATAAAACATAAAGCTAGAATCTTTCCACCTAAAGAACAGTACAAACATAGAAATATGAAAATTTACCCTTCTCTGATTAGCTTGCTTCCTCTCTTCGAACTGCAATTTTCTCCTTAATCTCATCACAAACCGTTCGTGAACCTGGATAAACCAACAAAAAGCAAAGCAACACTTTTTTACCCATTTCATCAAAATCCAGACAAGTACCCCAAAAGAAACATAACATCAAGGAAACAAAACACAGTACCAGGTAGAGGTAAATCAGAGACAGGAAGTAGAAAATGGCGTGGGATCGATTCCAGGAAGAGAGAAACCAGAGGAACAGCAACACAATCACAATATGATGGATTAACGAAGACTCCATCGTATACTTTCTTTGATCAAAACCCAGAAGAGAAGAGCCGGAAAAAAAGTCCAAAGATTGATCTTTTTCCGCCCCGATGATCAAAAACCCATCTCAGAAAAGGAGAACCATCCGAATCGATTAGAACTTGGAAGTGTTCTGTTTAGAAAGATCGAAAAGCCCAAGAAGCGTAAACAGTTACTCCAGCGCGGAAGAAAGAAAACAAACAACAGCAAAAAAAAAAAGGAAGCAAAAATTGTAAATCGACGAGTTGGGATTTACTGTGGGGTTTCCTCCTTTACTCAAGTCTAAAGAAACACCAATCGTTGACTAATAAAAAAAAAAAAAAAAGAACACAAAATGTTGAGATTTGCTCTTTATCTTTTAATTAGTTCCGAGATAAAACGACATTGTGTTTCCCGTCATCGTTTTAACTTTTTAAGTTTTTAACTGTTCTAAAAGACTAAAACATTCACTTGAATATGTTGTTGGTTTAATCACTCACTAAGATATTTCAGCCGAAAAAAATTATTCTTATTCTCTGTTAATATTATAACTTAAAAGGTATGGTTTTGATATTTTAAGCGATTAAAACATTTTTGAAGTATACTAATCTAACTAGATGGTGAGAATTATTAATGTTTTTTATTAAATTTATATATGATATAATAAAAAAATTATAATCAAATAATAGGAAATTTTTATTGTTTAAAAATAGTTTATTAAAAATTATATATTAACTATATAATTTTTAAAAAATACTAATTTATTGAATGTATTTTTTGCTTGTCAACATAGATATTTGTTCAACAATTTGGATAGTAAAAATTAAAATAGAAAGTTGTTTTCTTTTATTTTTCTTAATCTTAGTTTTTAATATATTAGATTTTAGTAGATTTTGTAATGATGTTATATGTAAATATAAAAAAAAAATATCTATTTTAAAAACTTTCTTTTTAATATATTGTAAACAGATCCGATTTTGTACATGTGCCATGGATGCATTTGTACAGGATCTAAATCATTTTCTTCATTTTTATACATAGAGTTATGGGCCAAATTTCTTTTTTTTATATATAAAATATGTTAAGTAAGGGTTCATTTTCTTGTTTTAGTTCTAGACCCTCCATCTTGTTGAGTCGGGCCGTAGATAATCTAACAATTATAGCCTCATGTAATGAATTCTAACCCAAAATTTATTAGATTTCACTATAAATTAATTAGGTAAAATGTGTACAAATTTACTTAAAAAATCGAAAACAATATTTTAGAAAATGCAACTGTAAACACTACTTTAAATAAAAAGAGACTCTTAAAAAAATAGCCTGTATTTTATACCAAAATTAAAATGGAAGGAGTAGTTAATACTAAAATATAGTTTTTATCATTTAAAATTAGTACTGTCTATAACTCTAATCGTTCAATACGTGCATGTTGCAGCTAAAAGCAAATGAGCAATGAGTATTTATTCTTGTGGACATATGATAAAGTCATAAAACTGTAGGCACTTGCCACAATATTCTCTCCTTTTTGTTTGTTACTGAAAGAAAAAAATTTCGCTAAAATAAAATCGGTTGTTACTAGATTTATCACATAGAACTCAATGTTATTATTGTGAATTTGATTTTCTGATGAACCTACAAAAGAAGTCCATGCCACGTTGAATGATAAACAGAAGTCTGACCGTTGACTTAGTTATAACTTATGTCGACCAGATTATAAACTTGTCGGCAACACACTTAAAAGTAAAAAAAAAAACAAATTATTTCCTTTATTCGGGCCCATCAATATAAGCCCAATAAAATATGATAAGGCCTAACTTCTCGAGTTGAATCTCTCTCTCTCTCTCGCTCTCTCCTCGGAAGATTCATCTTCAAGTCAATCCAATCCCATTATTACTCGTGAATCTCGGATAACATTTCAGGATCAAATCAAATCCATTATTGTTACTACTGCAATTGTTGTGGTCCCACAATGTTTGTTTCAAAACGCTGACGTCGACACTTCGTGGGGGATAAACAAAAAGGAAGCTTTTTAAGTTTTAATAATGGTGTTGACACATTGCTCACGATTGCAACTTCTCCTCCTTCAACCCAAATTCCTCTTTTCTCAACCCCATGTTCTCCGTCATCCTCTAATCAGAACTCCAACATTCATCAGATCGGTGATGGCTTCTTCTTCGTCTTTCTCCTCGAAGCTTCTCTTTCGTCAGCTCTTCGAGAAAGAGTCTTCCACCTACACTTATCTTCTCGCCGACGTTTCCCATCCCGATAAACCTGCTCTGGTAATTTTGCTTCAAAGATGGAATTTTTTGACATGGGTTTTGAGATTTTGGTGTTTGATCGTTGTTTTGGTATCGGGATTTGATGAATGTGATCAGATCGTTTTGTCGGCAACGATGGGAACTTGAAATCATTTAATTTTGCTTAATTAACCAATCAGCCGATTTGATTGTCTGTGTAATTGGTTATACAAATTAGCATATTGGGTAATTTTGCTATGTAATCAAGGAGTTTATGAGATTGAATTGGTTTCGAAAAGATCACAATTTTGGATCAATTCACAAACTGTGCTAACTTTTGATCATGTTTTTGTTCTTTCTTTTATCTGATTTGCAGTTGATTGATCCTGTGGACAAAACTGTTGATAGAGACTTGAAACTGATAAATGAGTTAGGCTTAAAGCTTATCTATGCTATGAACACTCATGTTCATGCTGATCATGTCACCGGAACTGGGCTTCTTAAGGTCTGTTTCTGTTGTTTACATTTCCGCGGTTTTGGTTCAAATCGAAAACTCAATGATCTCTCTTCGTTTGCTCCTCACAGACAAAGGTACCTGGAGTGAAATCCGTCATTTCGAAAGCAAGTGGTTCCAAAGCGGATATGTTTCTTGAACCCGGTGACAAAGTATCTATCGGCGATATATAC
Organism: Kernera saxatilis; assembly: GCA_900406395.1. Taxonomy (NCBI): domain Eukaryota; kingdom Viridiplantae; phylum Streptophyta; class Magnoliopsida; order Brassicales; family Brassicaceae; genus Kernera; species Kernera saxatilis. The sequence continues at coordinate 7,211 of OVAY01001404.1, read as the reverse complement.
CTCGAGGTATGTAAACAAAATGTTCAAACTGGTGCAATCACCACGAAACTAGAAAGTCAAGAGAGTAATGAGCATTTCACTTTGTTGCAGGTTCGTGCTACACCTGGACATACTGCAGGATGTGTTACATATGTAACTGGAGAAGAAGCGGATCAACCCCAACCAAGAATGGCTTTTACTGGAGATGCTGTACTTATCCGCGGTTGTGGGAGGACCGACTTTCAGGTACTCAAAACAGAGGAAAAATCTTTTTTATTAAGAACCAAAACCCACAATGTAGATGCATCAGATCTAACTTTTGTATTGACATCCAAAAACCTCTATGTTGATGCATAAGATCTAAACTTCGTATTAAGACACCGGTGATAAGGAACCAAAAACCGCAATGTGGATGCAGAAGATTTTAATTTTGTAATGAGATATCAGTTTAACTTTACTATGAATGTTTTCCACGGTGTTTCAGGGAGGAAGCTCGGATCAACTCTACGATTCTGTACACTCACAGGCAAGTGTTTTCAAAACTTTACTCCATAAAGGTAGAGTGATTCATATGTTTAAGGATTCTATTTAAAACGGTGTTTGTTGATGTTTTACCAGATATTTACATTGCCAAAGGATACATTGATCTATCCAGCTCATGACTACAAAGGTTTCGAGGTAATGCAAAACTTAAAATTCATTCACGTTGCCTTTTTTATAATGAAAATGTGATTCATCCACACAATGGCTTTACACTATCTTTCTGTTAATATTCAGGTAAGCACAGTTGGAGAAGAGATGCAACACAACCCACGTTTAACTAAAGATAAAGAAACATTCAAAACCATTATGTCAAGTAAGTTTTCTTCTGCTTAGTATACTATATGCTCAAGTATTGCGGCTTTCCTCAGCACATAATAACCGCGGTTTTTTGCGCTTACAGCTCTGAATCTGGCGTATCCGAAGATGATCGATGTTGCAGTACCAGCAAATATGGTATGTGGATTACAAGATCTGCCTTCTCAAGCCGACTAAAAACTTCCAACACAATTGTTTCTCTCTCGCTCCTCCTCCATTCTATATTTTACCACAAGCCAATAAAACTCGAGTGTTTTGTTTGTCCAATAAGATCTGGTTGCATTATATAAGATCATTAGAAGATTGTGTAAGTTAGATTGAACATATGGGATGTTGTTATGAATATGAAAACATATTTGCGTGTTCAACTTTTGTTTTGTTTGCTGATTGATGTGTCAACTACTTCAATAATTCAATCAACATAATTTATCTTTTCGAACAACAACCACTCGTCCATGTGTTTGCTGCCACGTGTCGAAACTGCTAAAACCTTAAATCCAATCAAACAGCTGAGAGAGAGAGAGATAGAGAGAGAGGGGGAAAAAAGAAATTGAGAAGAGAAGAGAGAGAGAGAGAATGAACAAAGAAAAAGACAAAAACAGAGCAGCTTCTCCTTCATCTTACGGCACGTTTCAAGGTGTCCCTACTTATCCACCACCGTCGCATCCTCGTCCTCCGTTGCATCATCAGGTCACCGGATTTCCTCAGCCGTCTCCGCCTCACGGAGCAGCTCATCACGACATTTCCGTTCATCAATACATTCAAGGACATCAAACCGTTCCTGGTAAGTAACTCTCGAGCCAACGTTGTTCAGTTTTGCTTCATCTTACGACGACCCTTTTGATAGTATTCTCCGGTTACTGTAAAAGTTTCCAATTTAAGGTTGCTAAAGATGAGACTTGAGCCTATGCCTGTAAATTGGAATGAAAAACAGAGCTTGATACTAATATTCAATCTGCTGCCTCTTCTTTATAATCCAACTGAGTAAAAACAAGTTGCTAGATTCATTTCAGCGGACTCGTATGCGCAGAATCAATAATTGTGAGTTATGTAGTCTGGTTCGCAATATGTAAATCCAGAATCAGCTTCCCCGTCTGCGAATGATGATAATCTGAAGCTCTCTCTGTTTCTACAATAATTCATAAAGCTTTAAATGCATGTAAATTGCAGGATACGCTGTTGCAGAAGGAAGACCTGCAAGAGGAAACCGTCTTCCTTGTTGTGGTCTTGGAGTCGGTTGGTTCTTGTATGTTCTTCTTCTTTAGCATCCCATTAGTCCTTTGAATACATTCACTTGGTTCAATACATTTTTGTCTGAAAAAATTAAGTTTTTTTTTTTCTCTTAAAGGTTCATCATCGGTTTCCTCCTTGGTGCAATACCGTGGTACATAGGCGTATTCATTCTAGTATGTGCTAGGATCAATCCACGAGAGAAACCAGGATACGTAGCCTGCACCATTGCAGTGAGCCTTTGCATTATGTATTGTACAGATGAGATTAATCTTGTGATTGCGATTTAATCAGTGCTAAACACTTTGCTTTCACAGGCTGTTCTTGCTACAATTGCCATAGTTTTTGGTGTCATGGGGGGAAGAGGAGTCTGGTCGTGAAAAATTAAAACACTGTTCCATCAGTTATCTTGAATGCAGAAACTGTTATTCTTTTGTACTTAATATGATTCAAGTCCGCGTGTTTGTTAGTAATGTCTGAAAATTGGGCTGTGAAATTTGCAATAGAATCAAAAAGTTTATTGTGAAGAATAAAATAAGTTGTCTCAAACAGTTTGGGGAAATCGGTTTAAAGCTCTCAGATCGAGAATGGCACTTAGTCTGTTCGTTTGAGCACTCCAATTGTTCCTGCAAACCAAATTGAATAGAGATGGAGAAGTGAGAAGTTAAAAGCATATGCTTAAATGGACAAGCGAGAAATTTATTCTGTAATATATTTTATCTACTCACGTTACAAAAATGGAGGCTTTGAAGCTGAGACTTGAACAGTTTGACAAATATGGAAAATTTCAGGCTTGTTTTTCGCGCATCCACTCAAAAAAATTGTCGGGAAACTTATCTGTAATGTAAAAAACAATTCACATGCAGTTTAGATGCAAAGAACGTTTGGTTGAAGATGGCCATCAGGGAGGAACTATAGAAATATAGAAGGTACCTCATTGCAGAACCGATAAAATCCCATCCATTGGTCCTTAGCGGATTTGTGGAGCTCCACTGACCCATCTTTGTACCCGGGTTGAATGTTTCCGGGTCGAATTTCAAGCTAGATAGGATCTGGGTCCTTCTCCTTAAACCCTGAGCCGGTGCTTCCGATTCTGATTCCTGGAAAAGAAGGCTCTTCAAGGGTCGACTCGGAGCTCGCCTCTCCTGTAATTCTCGCTGGCTGCTGTGCTTCTCTGGTCGGGTTAACGGGTCCTGAGACAAGGTACTGATCCCGGTTTTGAAGACGAAGGGGATTTCGAAAGTGATGGAGCATGTAGAGTAACCCAACCGCCATTAGTATCTGAACCGATCTCTGCTTGCTGAGAGAGACGAACATGTCGAATTTCGATAACTTGGGCTTCCTCATTCCTAAATTAGACGGAGAATCCTAGATTTCACTTGAAACAGAAATCCTAAAACTAAAAAAAAAAATCCAACCCAAGAGAAAAATCAAGAACTTTGAAACAGAGAGAGAGCTTCAGATTATCATCATTCGCAGAATATGAGTCTACTTAACTCACAATTATTGATTCTGCGCATATGAGTCCGCTGAAGCAACTTGTTTTTACTCAGTTGGATCATAAAGAAGAGGCAGCAGATTGAATATTAGTATCAAGCTCTGTTTTTCATTCCAATTTACAGGCATAGGCTCAAGTCTCATCTTTAGCAACCTTAAATTGGAAACTTTTACAGTAACCGGAGAATACTATCAAAAGGGTCGTCGTAAGATGAAGCAAAACTGAAGCTTTGAATCTGAGATTCAACGTTGGCTCGAGAGTTTACTAACCAGGAACGGTATGATGTCCTTGAATGTATTGATGAACAGAAATGTCGTGATGAGCTGCTCCGTGAGGCGGAGACGGCTGAGGAAATCCGGTGACCTGATGATGCGGCGGAGGACGAGGATGCGACGGGGGTTTAGGAGAAGTAGGGACACCTTGAAACGTGCCGTATATAACTGCAGCAAGTGCACACAAAAAAAANGGCCAAAAAAAAAAAAAAAAAAAAAAAAAGATAACTGCAGCAACAAAGATCTGTATTTTTAATCCTTCAAATATTCATCTCTAGACACTTCATTCCCGTACAGCAACATTATATTAACTAAACAACTTATTGTGTTGGATCCATGTATTATTTACCATCAAATTTCGTCTATATAGAATCCACATATGCAACTATGTTGTTTCGGATTAAAACAAACGCTCAACATAGTGTAATTGTGAGGGTATGAAATAACCGATTTCCCCAAACAGTTCCTGCAAAGCTTTGTAAGAAAGAGAAAGCTAATCAGTTACATCACTCAAAGACCAAGTTCCCTATTGTTTAGGAAAGTTAAGGCCACCAACGAGGGAGCTCAAGACCAGGCATCAAAACCTAACTCGTTCATCAAAAAACCGATTTACATGAACTCTATGATGATTTTTCAACATTCAGATTAGAATATTTCGAATCTTCTTGGAGGTTTTTAACGTGCTTATGAGTTTTAAATATGTCTTATACTAACTTCACGTCATCTAGTGAAAAAACAAATGTTGTTTGGATAGCATTTCATGATTCTACTAATGATTCGACCAGCTCATGAAACAACAACCACAGTACTTATACCAATTTCAAACAAGCAGAATGCTACTTAATCCGAATCTTTTAAATTTTTGTTATTATAATCAACCTTTTTCTGTCTTTCATTCTTTCATAGCTGTATATAATGGCGTCCATTGGTGCTTCCCAAAGCCTTAGCCATCACCAACATGCAGAAGGAAGAGGAAAACACAAATCAAGATCATAATACACAGCTATGTTTTTTGATCGAGGATGCTACACGAAGAACTCAGACACAGTAAACTAACAACTTTGCCTGTTCGTATTCAAATCTCTGTTCTTAGACCAAGTTCCAGAAAAAAAATTTAGGGCAGACTCTCTGATTTCAGACACGGCAAAAAAAACATGTTAAAAATCTTCAAGAAAAGAGACTGCTCCATAACATTGAATTAAATCTTGGCCGGGTGAAATTGGGAACACGCATCAGATTAAGAAGCAAGAACCCATTTGGATCGGCCTAATAACAAAATCATAACAACAGAAAGAACAAAGAAACGATAAAAAAAGGTTTTCGATTTATCAAAGAAATGTTCGATCTTTTCTTCCAATTTGCAATAATGAAGATTACTTGCAAGAGGAAAAGAGAAAAGATAATTGGGTTTCTATTTATGCCCGCAACGGAACAAGAACAGCATTGATCTTCGCTGCTCTGATCTCTCAAAGGCACTTCGATTAAACCCTAAGCGCGGCGATGTTTACTTATAAGCGCAACACGAAGACCTTCAGTGCTTTGAATTGTCATTTTTACCCCTCTTCGCTTAACAGTCCATTTAACCTATTTGCCTATCTTTGTATTTTGTGAAATAACCCGTGACTTTGGAAATTCTCCAAAATCAATACTATCTTTTCTAAATAACTATTTAGTCCTCGTATACTTGACGCACTAAACAAAAACATCTCTTGATATAATATTGGTTAAAATGCAAGGCCGATTAGTTAATGTAACCGTCAAAATTAATGATTATAGAAATAGTTATGTAAACTCTACCACACTCGACCCAGTCAAGTGCTGGAAAAGTGCAGGAGACATGTCATTTCGAGTGGCAAAACTTGTTAGCGGAAGCTGCTAAAGAAGGTTATGCTGACGAGGAGGAGCTTCAGTGGAACTCTTACAACATCTTGGACCAACAGAATCAACTGGAATGGCTGGAAAGTGTAGAGCAGAGGAAAGCCGTTAGAGGAGCTAAAAGTAACAGAAGAGCGCCAAAATCTCCCGAACAAAGAAGGAAAATCGCAGAAGCAATCGCTGCTAAATGGGCTGATCCAGTAAGTTGCCTAGTGATCTGATTAAACCAACCTGCTTGATGTTTTGTTCTTGGCCATATTTAAGTCGGTTTTATTTCTCTCATCAGTCTTACCGTGAAAGGTTTGCTCTGGCTTGGCAAAATATCACGGTATCCCTGCTGGTGTCGAGAGGCGCCGTAGAAGACCAAGTGGCAATGCAGAGCCCAGAAAGAAGAGCCCTACAAAGAAAAGTACAAGGGATCCAGAGACCGAACGGCAAAGCTAAGCTCNAAGCTCAAGTAGTGAAAGTACGGAAGCGTAAAACACCTGTGTATAAAGATCCTTTGGCAAGTTCTAAACTGGAAATGATAAAAAGCATCAGAGCAAAAAGAGTGGCAGAAGAATCTAAGAAGATGGATGCTGTGGAACGGGCAAGGTTAGCCAGTTCAACTTAAGACAAGATTTGTAAATATCTCTGTTTGTTTGAACCATATTTTTCATTCTTATTCTCAGGCTTTTGATTTCGGAAGCTGAGAAAGCTGCGAAAGTCCTTGAGATTGCTGCTATGAAAAGCCCTGTTGCTCAAGCCTCTTTGTTAGAGAGCAAAAAGCTCATAGCTGAAGCAACACAACTGATTGAATCTATAGAGATGAAGCAGATGACTTCTGATGAAGATGGGACTTACCCATATCTTCTCTTACCTCAGCCTAATAATAGTCTTCTGGAGGAAGACAATGAATCCGAGACCGAAGATACAACCAATCAAGAACAAGCAGGAGAGATTAACGGAACACACACATTCCCGTTCAACCAAGAGAGTCTTCACTTGAACTTGAGACCTAGCGATTTGCCAACTTTGAACATAGAAGAAATTATTACAAATCAGTCTGTTTCTGGTAAGCAACTGAACAACTCCCAGGAAGATAAAGAAGATATCAAACTGGGGATATTTCCGCAGCCAAATGGGACCAGAGTCCATCGACCACCAGAGTCTAATGGAGCTATCAGACTTAATCCTCCTCTTCCGAATGGTTCCAAAGTTTATCACGGAATGGAAGAAAAGGCGGAATCTTTGGAATCAAGAAACGTAACCAAGAAGTGGGTTCGTGGAAGGCTCGTCGAAGTCACAGAAGCAGCCTAACATCTTCTATCAACTGGACAAGAGGCAATGCCAATGTTGTAGCGATTTAGCAGAGAAAAAGTCATATTTGTTCAGTAAATGAGACAAAATTTGGGCTTATATATTGTTCTCATGCTTGAGAGAAGCAGTTTCTAGTTTGTGATGTGCCAATTGTAACTATAACTCAATTGTATGTCAGAGTTTCAGGTTAGTAAACAATT
>OVAY01001403.1:0-29971 GCA_900406395.1 Kernera saxatilis | reverse complement strand
CCCGTTAAAATACGTTGAAATTTGTTATAGTAATTCTACAAAATCCTAAAATTTTTTAAATTCCCTTAAATCTCTCTAACTTTCAAATAAATTCAAATCATTGATACAATATGCCCCCTTTAAAATTTCTAATATTTGATTTTTGGGGGTGTGACGTGGGTGATAAAATCGTGGCATGGTCGTGGAGAAAAATGGTGAATTAAAAAAAAAATAATGTAGACAGCTCAATGTAATATTCGATCGTATAATAAGATTTTAATGCTTATTGTCAAAGGAACAAAAAAAAAANAAAGGAAAAAAAAAAAAAAAAAAAAAAAATTCTTTATGCTTAATGCTGGTGTAGATTTTGCCAAGTGTACGTCGCTCACTGCTCTTAAGATATCAATTGGTCATTTCCTCTACTAATAAAGACTCTTCCGAATATTCAAATAGAAGGAACTTCTCTATAGAATCTTCCAGTAATGCTTCTACGTAACTCGTAACTTGACACATCGCTCATTTAACATATCTTTAATGAAAAAAATTAGTCAATCATTTACGTCTTGAAATACAAAATCGGATATTCCCTTAATAATTTAATCTGATGCTCAAAGCTTATATAATCTGATGCCCAAACTATATACTAGAATAATCTAAATACGAAGAGACGTTTGTTTCTACAGATCAAATCACCGAAAATAACCTCTCTCTCTCTCTCCTTCTCCCGCTCTCCATCTCTTTGGTTCGTTTTCTGAAACTGATCTCTCTCCATCTCCAGATTTCTATATACGCGCACAAGTATCATTGTATATCTGGTTCATGATTCACGATTACAGTGGAATTTGTTGAGAGCTAAAGAAAATGGTGGGAAACGACTGGGTGAATAGTTACTTGGAGGCGATCCTCGCTGCGGAACCGGGGATTGGCAATTCCAAATCGTCGCTGCTGTTAAGAGAGCGTGGCCATTTCAGTCCGAGTCGTTATTTCGTCGAGGAGGTCATCACTGGCTTCGATGAGACTGATCTTCACCGTTCCTGGGTTCAGGTAATACACCTTCGGCTTCTGAATTTTTGGTTGTTGCGGTTTTTGACGTTTTCTGAGAATTTTCGATTGATCTTGGTTGATTCTTCTTCCTCCAAAGGCTGCCGCAACAAGGAGTCCGCAAGAACGTAACACGAGGTTGGAGAATTTGTGCTGGAGGATTTGGAATTTGGCTCGCCAGAAGAAGCAGGTTAGTGATTTCGTTTTAGGGGAGTTTAGTTCGGGGAATCGAACAGAATCTTCGCACTGTGCTAAAAAGATAATTGGATTTTGGGTAATTTGATTCTCAATCTGCTTTGACTTTTAATCATTATGTGGTTTAGGTTGAAGGGAAGAATGCTAAGCGTGCTGTTAAACGGAATCTCGAGCGTGAAAAAGCAAGGAAGGAAGTAACTGCTGATATGTCAGAAGATCAATCTGACGGAGAGAAGGCAGATTTGCCTGGTGAAATTCCAACTCGTATTGATGGCAACACCAAAGGAAGAATGTCTCGGATCAGTTCTGTTGACGTCTTTGAGAATTGGTTTGCTCAACACAAAGAGAAAAAGCTTTACATCGTGTTAATAAGGTATATGATGCTACTTTAAGGGAATCTCTATAGCAGTTGATTGGAAAGTAATGGTGTTCTGTAGTTAGACTAATGTGAGTTTTATGGTGGGAAGATGTGACTAAGTCATGTTTCACTTGGTGGTAAATAAATAGTAGAAATTGTCTTGCAGTCTTCACGGTTTGATACGTGGTGAAAACATGGAGCTTGGTCGGGATTCTGATACTGGTGGCCAGGTAATCTTCTTCCTGCAATCATTTGGTTTTAAATTGCTCAATTCACTCAGTATACAACGACTTCTACAAACAGGTGAAGTATGTTGTGGAACTTGCAAGGGCATTGGGCTCAATGCCAGGAGTCTATCGTGTCGATTTGTTGACCAGACAGGTATCCGCGCCAGATGTGGATAGCAGCTACTCTGAACCGACTGAGATGCTAAATCCTTTAAACACAGATAGCACAGAGCAGGAGCATGGAGAGAGTAGTGGCGCATATATAATCCGTATACCTTTTGGTCCAAAAGATAAATATGTACCAAAAGAGCTCCTCTGGCCTCATATCCCCGAATTTGTTGATAGGGCACTTAGCCATATTATGCAGATCTCTAAGGTTCTTGGTGAACAAATTGGTGGGGGACAACAAGTGTGGCCTGTTTCTATTCACGGGCACTATGCAGATGCTGGTGATTCTGCTGCTCTTCTATCTGGGGCTCTGAATGTACCAATGGTTTTTACTGGACATTCTCTTGGTCGTGATAAGCTTGAGCAGCTCCTGAAACAAGGGCGGCCCAAAGAAGAAATAAATTCTAACTACAAGATAATGCGGCGGATAGAGGCGGAGGAGCTATGTCTTGATGCTTCTGAAATAATCATAACTAGTACAAGGCAGGAGATAAAAGAGCAATGGCGTCTTTATGATGGTTTTGATCTAGTTTTGGAGCTTAAACTCAGAGCAAGGATGAAAAGGGGTGTGAGCTGTCTAGGCAGATTTATGCCTCGCATGGTTGTATGTATCAATCTCTGTTCTCTCTGTTCCTCTTTGGGACTTGAAATGAGAAGTTTTATTATCATGACTCATGAGTAGCCTTGTCTTGTGACTCTAGGTAATTCCTCCAGGAATGGAATTTCATCATATTGTACCGCATGATGTAGATGCAGATGGGGAAGGAGAAAGAGAGGATGAAAATCCACAATCTCCTGATCCACCAATTTGGTCTGAGGTTATCATATCTTCAAATCATAGCCTATTCTTTTTTTCTTTAATCAAAGGTTTTACATTTCTATATTTGTTTACTGGTACCTTTATATTTACTGCGAACTCTTCACTTGGGCAGATTATGCGCTTTTTTTCTAACCCGCGCAAGCCTATGATACTCGCTCTTGCTCGGCCAGACCCCAAAAAGAACTTGGTTACTCTAGTCAAGGCCTTTGGAGAATGCCGTCCATTACAGGAACTTGCTAACCTTGTATGTCCTGTCCTGCAGTTACTCTCTTCAGAATGATCTCCAACTAAAATTCTCGAAATTGTTTCACTTGTTTCATTCCTTCTTTCACTCTCTTCTTTTGCAGACATTGATAATGGGAAACAGAAATGATATTGATGAGCTGTCCACTACGAATTCCTCGGTGCTTCTCTCGATTCTGAAGCTGATCGACAAGTACGACCTCTATGGTCAAGTGGCACTGCCTAAGCATCACAAACAATCTGATGTTCCTGAAATTTACCGTCTAGCAGCCAAAACAAAGGTAATGCTCAAGAGCTATATGTTTAAGTACATGTTTACTTTTCTCCTCTCTTTTTGGATCTCTTCCTTTTAAAAGCTATAGTAACGAACTACATAACTTCTCCGCACAATAATTGTTCCAGTATTATTATATAGTGCATAATTTAGCTTCTGGTTTGCAGCTGTTTCTATGAATCAGTTGGGTTACTTGCATCGTTTATCCATCTTATCTGAAACCTTTTTTTTCAGGGAGTATTTATAAATCCTGCTTTCATCGAACCATTTGGACTGACTCTAATCGAGGTATTAATCATTTCTTTTCTCTTCAGTACTCTATTCTTTCCAGGGTTTCTTATTAACAGGGTCTGTATCTAACAGGCAGGGGCTCATGGGCTGCCCACTGTTGCAACAATAAATGGAGGACCTGTTGACATTCATCAGGTTTGTAGCTTTCCATATTTCAAAATAAACTTTGCACTATAAAGTACCACACTCAATGCACAGAAAGCTATAGCTGATCTTCGCTACTAACTTTCAGGTTCTTGACAATGGTCTTCTAGTTGACCCTCATGACCAGCAAGCTATATCTGATGCTCTCCTGAAACTTGTTTCAGACAAACATCTTTGGGCAAGATGCAGAAAAAACGGCCTAAAAAACATCCACCTGTTCTCATGGCCAGAGCATTGTAAAACATATTTGGCTCGGATAGCTTCGTGCAAGCAAAGACATCCTAAATGGCAGAGAGTTGAGTTCGAAAACTCAGACTCTGATTCACCCAGTGACTCCCTTAGAGATATACATGACATCTCCTTGAATCTAAAACTTTCCTTAGATGGTGAAAAGGGTGAAAGTAACAATGGTGTAGATACTAACTTAGACGCTGAAGACAGCGCCGCTGAACGAAAAGCTAAGCTAGAGAAAGCTGTTTCAACCTTGGCACGAAAGAGCACATCAACAGAGAAAATTGACTCCAAGATGCCAACTTTGAAAAGACGGAAACATATATTTGTCATTTCCGTGGACTGCGGCACAACATCGGATCTTCTTGCAGTGGTTAAAACAGTAATTGATGTTGCAGGCAAAGGCGGCTCAACAGGATTCATACTCTCAACCTCAATGACTATATCTGAGACTCACACCACATTGCTTTCAGGAGGCTTGAAACCACAAGACTTTGATGCTGTTATCTGCAACAGTGGAAGTGAACTCTACTTCACGTCCTCTGCTTCTGAGGATAACACCGTACTTCCTTATACACTCGATGCAGATTACCATTCGCATATAGAATTCCGCTGGGGTGGAGAGAACTTGAGGAAGACTTTGATCCGCTGGATTAGTTCTGTTGAAGAAAAGAAGAAGCTGGAAAAAGGAGAGATTTTATCTGAAGACGAGTCTTCTTCAACCAACTATTGCTTATCCTTCAAAGTGAAAGATATTTCTTCGGTAACGTTCTCAAAACAACAGTTTTACTCACTAGAAACATTGATGTTGTTATTTTTCTTTTCTGTTACCTTCTAATCTCGCTTTATTCATTCAATCTCTGCAGATTCCTCCAATGAAGGAGCTGAGGAAAGTGATGAGAAACCAAGCGTTACGTTGCAATGTAGTTTACTGCCAAAACGGAGCTAGGCTAAACGTAATCCCTGTTCTTGCCTCACGATCTCAGGCCCTTAGGTAAGTTTTGATCATAAATAAACCAATCATATCTACACATATCAATTGTTTCTCTTTCTTGAGTTTGGATTCAGATTTTGAGCTCTCAGTGAACACACAAACACATTTCTTTGTTTTCAGGTATTTACTAGTGCGATGGGGCATTGACTTATCGAACATGGTGGTCTTTGTGGGAGATTCAGGTGACACAGATTACGAAGGATTGCTTGGAGGAATTCGCAAAACAGTGATACTAAAAGGCATAGCCAGTGACTTGCGTGAGCTACAGGGCAACAGAAGCTACCCAATGGAAGATGTGATTCCACTCAACAGTCCCAATATCACCGAAGCTGAAGAATGTGGCCGTGATGCCATTAAGGCCGCTCTAGAGAAGCTTGGGATCAATCTCCTCAAGCCTTGAGGCTGTTTTTTCTCGATGAAGGAAGTTTTTCTTGTACCAATATGCGATGATGGTGAATTGATAATAATAATAACCGGAGAACAAAGTACAATATACCAATAAGATTGTATAATATTGGGCGAACTACAAATTTTTGTGTTTGATTTTTGTGGTGATGTATTGAAAAAAACTTTATAATACATAATAACCCAAAAAAGTGAAAAAGAAAAGAATATTGTATGTAAGCCAATGTGCTTCTTGCATAAATTTTTATTAAAAAAATTGGTATAATGATAGTTCAACAAAAAAGTACCAAAATCAGAAACTAGAACTAAAAGCAATGTCATATGTGATGATGGACGATGCGAGCATAAGTCGTTAAAGCCGTTTACCTTTTTGCTTTTTCTTTTTGTAGGCTTGCTTATATATTAAAGAAGAAATTTATAAAATTACATTTGCAATGCGTTTTGTCATTTTTCAAAGTTTGTTTTTTGTTTTTTTTTTTTCCATTTTTCAAAATTTCTCTAAACGTAGGTACTTCAATATATACGTTTTGACTCATGATGTCTCATTTCAAGATTAATCGTATATCCTTCTTATCTTTAATTACATCTATTAACATAACGTACAAATCTTCTACAGTCTCGAGTTTAATGAGGGGTGCCCAATTATTCTTAATTAAATCGAATCAAAACCAAATCAAGAATATTGAGTTGAATGTAATCTATGTTTTTCTTTATCAAAAAAAAAAAATGTAATCTATGTTTTCAGTTTCAAATTTTTTTTTTATAAATGGATAACCGTAACAGAAATTTAAGCTAATCTTGAAAGAATAAAAGAAAGAAAAAACCAAAAATATAGTTTGTTAGAAAACCGAACCAAATCCAACCTAAACCGTACCAAAACAAACCGCAAGAGAGTCACGTTTAATTACTTGAATTTCATTGACCAAGAAAATAATAATAATTGAATGTGTGCACTTGTTAACCCAAAAAACTCGAAACCGATGTAAACGGTCAAACAGTAACAACACACATATAAATAGAAGAGTAAGAGGGACGTAAAAAAAGAGTAATAAACCTCTTTAAAAATTAAGAGAGAAACCAACGAACAAACAACCCTAAAATTCTCAAATTCATCTTTTCTTCTTGACTTATTCTTCTTCTTCTTCTTCTTCCTCTACTGTAAAATCGAAAGCAAGCCCTAATTAATATTCCAATTACACCCTGAAGAAAAAAGAAGAAACTAATTAATAATGGCGGATCTGACTTGTACGACGCCGTTTCTGCTCTATCCATCACTCGTCATCATCCTCTTCTTCTACTCCCTTAACCACCATAACCGATTTCTCTCCTCCGTCGTGGATGATGATCCTTCTTGTAGTCTCTCTCTCTCCTCTTCGTCTTCTCCACAGGCTGTTTTCTCTTCCTTCAGATTCTTCCCTTTTCGTTCTTCCTCCTCTTGTCTCACCACTCTCAACAATGTACTTTAATTCTTCTTCTTCTTCTTTTTTTCTGTTAATTCTTCATATGCAAATGCAAGTTTAGTTTCTTTATCTTCTTTTGTGTTGTCTTCTAAGGTGTTAAATTCTCAAATTCATCGCCAAACTAGGTTTTGAGTATTGAGCTATAAGGTGTTAAATTGATGTATTATTTTTTAATTATTTTTTTTTTAAATTAAAACAGTCGTCGTCAGAAGTTACTGTGGTAGACGAAGTTGATGAAGCGGCGGAGAGAATCGAAGATGGTTTGGCGATGGCGAGAGCCGCCATAAAGAAAGCCGGAGAAGAAGATCTCCGTCGTCGTCGTGATCGGAGGAACAATTCGGATTTGGGATTCGTATCAAGTGGATCTGTCTATCTCAACGCTTTTACTTTTCATCAGTTAAGACCTTTTCTTTCTCCCCCTTTTTTCCTATTTTTGCCTAGTCTTTCTCTCTCTATATTTCTAATTTTAATTAAGTAAATGTTTTGAAAATTATAAAAAAAAAATTAAAAATTGGTAAATAGTTTAACAACATCGTTTAGTTTGATCACTAGGTAATTCCCTTGTTAAATTTGTGAGTTATTTAGGCTTTTTAGTTAAGTTAAAGAATAGTTAGGCTAGATGAAAAAGTGGAGTTTATTTCTTTAAATAATTAAATAAACAATAACATGTAGCTAACAAGTAGGTACTCATTAGAATCTGTACTCTCTTTCTTTTTTTCCGTTAGGACCTTTACTCAAATCACCCTTAATAGAAATATGTGTCAACATCAAAATTCTATGTAAGTTTCCATTTTTAGTAACCTACCACCAGGCTACCACTAGTAGTTTTTGCAGTTTCCAATTTTCAAAAGTCCCTATTTTTGTTTAACATATTTCTACACCATTATTCTTCATGTCTTCATTCTCTCTCTCTTCAGAATTCAAAATCAGGCCTACTTTGAGGAAAGAGTAGTTATGCTTTTAGGTTTCTCCATGCCTTTCTCTCCATCTCTCAACTTGACCTTTGCAAACATATCATTCACTTTGTTCTTACTTCTATGTTAAAAGTTTTTAAAGTCTCACAGTATACACTCCATTTATAGATATAATGTATATAGAGACAAACACAGCGATTTATGCATATGTAATGTTTTTTTAATTTCTTTACTCACAACGCTAAACAGGAGCCACAGAGAGATGGAGAAGAGATTTAAGATATGGACATATAGAGAAGGAGAAGCTCCTCTGTTTCACAAGGGTCCTCTGAACAACATTTACGCCATTGAAGGCCAATTCATGGACGAGATCGAGAACGGTAAAAGCCGTTTCAAGGCAGCTTCACCGGAGGAAGCCACCGTGTTCTACATCCCTGTAGGGATCGTCAATATCATACGATTTGTCTATAGACCTTACACTAGCTATGCCCGTGACCGTCTCCAAAACATTGTCAAAGACTACATCTCTCTTGTCTCTAACCGTTACCCTTACTGGAACCGCAGTCGCGGTGCTGACCATTTCTTCCTCTCGTGTCACGATTGGGTGAGTAGTCTCTGTTTATACAGATTTCTTGTTGCGCAAGTAAACCATAAAACCCTTAGCCCTAACTGTCCTTATTTGTTTCCTTGTTGTTCAAGGCACCTGATGTTTCGGCGGTAGATCCACAACTATACAAGCATTTCATCAGAGCTCTCTGCAATGCCAATGCATCCGAGGGATTCACCCCCATGAGAGACGTTTCGTTGCCGGAAATCAACATTCAATACGGCCAATTAGGGTTTGTACACAGTGGAGAACCGCCTCAGAACCGCAAACTCTTGGCATTCTTCGCCGGTGGTTCTCACGGAGAAGTCCGGAAAATACTTTTCCAACACTGGAAAGAAAAAGACAAAGATGTCCTTGTCTACGAGTATCTCCCCAAAACCATGAACTACACCAAAATGATGGATCAGGCAAAGTTTTGTCTGTGTCCGAGCGGTTGGGAAGTAGCGAGTCCAAGAGTCGTGGAGTCTCTTTATTCCGGTTGCGTTCCCGTCATCGTCGCGGATGGTTACGTTCTTCCGTTTAGCGACGTGTTGAATTGGAAGGGATTCTCGGTTCATGTTCCGATATCCAAGATTCCAGAGATAAAGGAGATTTTAGAAGCGATATCTGAAGAAGAGTACTTGAAGATGCAGAGGAGAGTGCTTGAGGTTCGAAAACACTTTGTCATAAACAGACCATCGAAGCCATATGATATGTTGCGTATGATTATGCATTCTATATGGTTACGGAGGCTTAACGTTCGAATCCCTCTTTCACAATGAACTATATATTGTTGTACTCTTTTAGTCTTTTATATATAATAACATACGTATAATTGTGCCTAGCTATAGAGGAACAATGTCCCGTTCTGGATTTTTGATTAGAACATGCCTTCGAGTTTCGTTTGGGAATGAAAGGTACAGTTTGGAAGCAGGCCTAGTTATAACGATAGGAGAGCCCAAACAAGGCCCATAAGGATCATCATATAAAAAATGTGAAAATATATCTCTTTTTTTTATTGTAGATCTTAACGACTTTGACGTAGCTTCTGCCTTGTTGTAATAATGTCTCCAAGCTTCGCCAAATCTCCGAGACTACGAATTCTTCTCGTTTTGCATTTTGCATTTTATTTTTTATTATATGTTTATTGTTCCTGTGGTTTGAGATACGAAATTACCTAAAACAGAGAAGGTTGACAAAGTCAAGAACGCGATCATAGTGATGATTTTATCGAGTCAAAGTCAGCATCATCGTTGCAAAAACAATAAAATATTGTTAAAAAACGTCTTTAAAAAGAGGGAGAGAGAGGAAGAGAACTTCAGATATTCTCGAGTTTTCCTTGTAAAAGATATTAAAAACCCGAAGCTTTCTCCTTTTCCAACTCATTTTTGTCTGTGTTTCTTAAGTAAAAGTAGAGATGAGTTTATGTTCAGAGATCTCTCTACACTCTGTTCCTCTTTGGAACAGAGCATACTCTGTTTTCAATGATGACGACCAAGACTCTGTTCTACTCTACCCCGAGCTTCTTTTATCTCCATTGAACAAGTCTATTGTTCTCAAAACGTCTGATTCGTCCGACGTTCTCTCTGTTGGAGAATACAAAGTCAAAGCTAGTCTCTCCTCTACTCTTCAAAGCATATTTGACAAGTATGGAGACATCGCATCAAATTCAAAGCTCCAATCTCTCTCCACACGAACATACCTCCTCCAGACTCTAGCCGAGGTTGTTATCGAGCTCCAGTCAACGCCTCTGCATCGGCTGTCTGAAACACGAGCCAGTGAGATTCTAGCGGTCGTTAAGGACATAGAAACGGCAAAGATCAGAGCAGGTTGGCTCCGGTCCGTTCTTGAGGAAGTTGTTGAGGCAACGAGGTTTGTCAAAAGACACGATACGGTAGTTATGGAGAAAGAAGCATGCGAGCGAGGGTTGTTGCTTGCCAAGCAAGAAATGGAGGTGAGTTTGAAGAAGCTAGCAGAGAAGGAGAAAGAGATTAATGAGTTTCGGGAGAGATTGATGAAGACAACAGGGAAGTTGGGGTCTTTGGAGATGAAGCGAACGTGTCTTGATAAGAGATTTGTGTTTCTGAGATCTAAAGTCGAGAAGTTTCAGGGGCAATCTGTTTTTATGGACATTCTGTGACGAAAATATTCGTTATTTCTTTTTCTTGCTTTTGGTTTCTTTGCATATAGAGAACGCGTCTTTTCTTCGTTTGCGTTACCAAACGCTGATCCCGAAGCCTAATTTTTTGTTTTCACGTTCCCCGGAAAAAAATATTCTTTTCTTTTTGTGGACGTTTTGGTGTTTAATCATACAATCCCATGTGTCCACATGATTAGAAGTTTGAATATTCCTCACAGATCCAGCAAAAGCTATAACGTCGTCGTTTTATAACCCACCCTCGTTAATCCAAACCATCAATATGCCTTATATAGAAAATACTCTTAACGGCACAATGTACTATTATTATGTATCACATTATCAGCGTATATTGCAATTGCAAACAGACACGGGATGATTATTAACAGGGAAATATCACACTTGTAAATAACGATACATTGTCTAATTCAAAGTAATATACAGAAGCTGATACTTGAAACAGCACATAAACACACATTTTACACAACGCATATCTCAGATTACAAAATTGAAGCAGTCTGATGAATTTTGCAAGAAGGGAAAGGTGAAAATAAGAGTGTATTCTTACTTGAAACATGAAGGAAGACTTGGCCCGTGGCAAACAAAGGCCATTGCGATGTATATAACCAGTGAGAGTACAAGTATCAGAGCAATCCTGCAGAAAAACAGGCTTATGAGCCAAGAGAATCAACAACAAGAGCTCCACGAAGAATATAAGATTATAAAATCTATTTTCAGAAGAAACCATTTTATGGAATTGGAGCAAGAAACTGCTGATTTGTCTCTTCAATTGTCAAGGCTATTAGATATTGAGGTTTCTCGAAAAGGGTTTTCGGTTAAGAAAACTTACGTAAGCTTGACATTTCTCCACCACATTATGCTTCTGAAACGGCGAGCTTGCTTTCTGAAACGAAAAGTGTTCCCTTGCATATTTGCTGTTTTATCAACTAGCAACTCCAAACGCTCCCCTCTATCCAATACTTTATCGATATTCTCAATCATCACGTTTCTAACCTGCAAAAGAAAACAAACGCACAAGCAGTTAATAATAGTGCCAAAATGCATAAATATTCAGAAACTCATCAAGGGAAGTCTCAAGGTAAATTGAAGGAAATGATTTGATGTCATATATAATATTAGAGCACGAAAAAAAGAGATGGTTTTGCAACTTTACCTGGCTCATTTCACCTTTGATTCTGCTCATCCTGTCTGCATTTGGATCATTCGAATAGTATTCCATCTGCTGACTCACAACTCTTGAAAATTCATCATTCATGGAATAAGCTTGAGCCGAAAGAATTGCACGGCCATATGCTCTCACAAATCTCTGATGAATATCTTCCAGAAACGCAAACGGAATATTCCCTGTGCAATATAAGATGTTAGAATTAGAAACTATGAAAACAAGAAGCAAGTCATCTGACAATCCTAACATCACCAAAATGCTAAATTATTTACATCTTCCTATTGAAACAACGTTCTTTCAAATAGTATCATCAATAACAAATTAAAAATCCAATGATCCAGGCATTAAGAGACCCACAAATATCATATTGCACAAAAAGCAGAGATTTAGCTTCCAAATCTCCAGAACTGAGATTCCGCCTAACCGAAGCCAAAAAAACAAGCAAATTGATAGTGGGATAAGACCACAGCAGAAATTGAAGAAAAAAAAACCCAAAAACAAGAGCCAAATCATGTAAAAATTCAAAATGAGCGAGAGAAGCGGCCTTACTTCCGGCGGTTTCATCGGCCATACAGAGGACGGTAAGGCCATCGGTTCGCTTGACGTGGAAGACGTAGCGATCCTGAGAGTAGGACACGTGGCTATCGTCATCGTTTCCCGGCAGCTTATCCAAAATCTGCTTCGCGATTGAGCTCGCGTTGGTCGAAGTCGCGCTAAACTCCGATAACACCACCGTTCGACGAGCCACCAACGCATACAAGATCGCCATCTACTCTGGCACTTCTTTCCAGCTCACTCTCTCTGTAAATCGCTGAAAAAGTCCCAGATTCCAGAAACCTCAGATCTCGACTACAACGACGAACAAAATTGCTCGCCACAAGAATTCCAAAAACTGATCAATCAGACTATCAAATCGAATCCGAGAATCGTTCAACACCGACTCGCAATCAAGTAGCACCGTACATCGAATTGAGGAGTTTGCAATAATTTTGAGAAACCCTATATTGACTTTTTTATCTGAAGCCCGCTTTACAGTGAAGAGTGAAGACTTTTGAATTTTGAAAAATTCAGGCGCAACAAATATCTGGCCTGATTGTAACGTCTTGGGCTTATATAACTTCATTACTCGGCCCATTATTTTGTCCAATACTACTTACCATCTCACACGGCCCATTAAACTAGCTTTTGAGTCAACTCTAATTTCTTTAATGTTTTTCTAAATTTATTTCGAACGAAAAACAGTAGAGAAAATAAAATTTGTAATCACATTTCAGTTGATGACTCATGTGATTTGTTTAGGCTACGGTTTCTTAAATGTCTTTTTACATTTAAAGTTTCATGGTTTAGTGTTTTGTTTATTACGCAACTCAATTGTTGAAAACAAGTGAAAAGTATGAAAAGACTGTTATCACATTTCAACAAAAACAAAACAAATATGATCATAGTAACCAACTCATCATGGTGGTTCAAAAGGAGAGAATAGTTTTTTGTTATATATATAAAACATAAGTTATCAATTTAAAATTTTTAATATCTTTTGATATTCTGTCTAGAATTAGAAACCAGCTTCCGTGGTAGCAATATTGAAGCGAAAGTACTATTTGGCCAATATCACATTAATGAATAGTTTGTCATAGAATACCAACCAACTTTTTCAGAGTTCTAAAAGCAGTAATAACCGTATTAAATTTAGTAAACCTGCTAGTAGTACTTTTCCAGATTTCACGCATAAATTAGGAACGTATCTTACCTTCTTTAATGATTGTATTCACTATAAATTGATAAGATAGGTTAGTGATCCATCAGAAAAATCAACCAAACAAAAACCGGTTCACCAAACCGACGATGTAAAGACGTTTTAATTTCCCGGTTTTTACCAACCACTGCCGTGGAAAGTACACATTGTCCTAACCCTCACAAAAAAAAAACGGACAGCAAAAATTCAAAATCTACAGAAAAAAAAAAAGAAAGAGAAGGAACATAAGGAAGAACCCTAAAATTTAAAGAACATGAACTCTGCTTGAAAAAAATAAAACGAACCGGAATTAACCAGGTTGTATCCTAACAGAATTCATCTAATCCACTAGGCTCCACCAGTACATAGAGCGGCTTCCCTTTCAGCTTGTGTTGCCCCTGTAACAATTCAAAATTTTACAATAAACTTTAACTCAATGAGTAAATTTCAACTCAGGTTATAATCCTAAACCGAACCCTAAAACCAATTCCATCACTGCACTTAGAAGTCATATCCTTTCAGATTGTGTTGCCCCTATAACAATTCAAATTTTTACAATAAACTTTAACTCAATGAGTTCATTTCAGTTGAAATTATAATCCTAAGCCGAAATCCAAAACCAACTCTATCGCTACAATTAGAAATCATATCCTTTCTAAAGAACATGCCAGGGATAACTTATTGAACAAGTAAGTAGAGTTGTGACTCACCTTGACTTCAGGCAAGCCAATAACACAAGCACATTCCACAACTTCAGCTCCCTGGCTTTCTATTTAACGTCAAAGTGTTTAAAAAACACTTGTCACATAACAAATCAAGATGAATCTCATTATTAATCTTAGAAAATAAACAGGAAAAAGAGAAAAACCCATAAGGCTAATGGCGGCAGAGAGTGTGCCGCCGGTAGCGACAAGATCGTCGATGATAATGACGCGTTCTCGTGGCTCAACGGCGTCCACGTGCATCTCTAAACGGTCATGTCCATACTCGAGCTCATAAGACTCCGATATCACTTTCCCTATAATTACAGTTTTGCCCTTTTCAGAATCTCAAAATAGTCTATCATCAACAAAACAGAGAATGAAGTGAAAAATATAAATGTAAACCTGGTAATTTTCCTGGTTTACGCAAAGGGACAAACTTTGCGCCTATGGCTAATGCAATGGAGGGACCGAACATGAAACCCCTTGCTTCCACTCCTATATAAATACAATCATTTGCATGTAAAGAAAATTGAACTTCTTTATGGGGAAAAAGACAATCGTTTTTTCTCTTTTGTTTTTTAAAAGTCTTTGTTGCTTTATGAGGTAAGCCCATTCAGATAGACACCGAATATTTGGCATTACTTAACAAACTTGATGACGAAACACTGTAGAAAAAGAAAGGAGAAGATAAGGAGGCAAAACAGAGGAGTTTTACCAGCAACGACAGAGATTTGCATGTCTTTGTAGCGATCTACAAAGATATCAATTGCATGTTTAAACGCCTTGTGATCCAGTAACAAAGTTGTTATGTCCTGAAACATAATCCCTGTCCAAGAAGCAAGAAACCTCTTCAGAGTCCCAATTAAAAACAGAGCAAAAAACAGAGTATCAGAACAGATTGTGGAATTTTTAAGACCTTTCTTGGGGAAATTAGGAACCACTCTAATGGCTGCCGATATAGCTTCAAGCCTTGGATCTCCTTTCAGCCCGTTCTCCGCCGCAAACATCGTTTCTCTCTCCTTCTCGCTTTCTCTCTCTCTCTCTCTAGTTTTTGATATTTCTGAGAGAGTCAAGGAGCGTCTCTCCTGTATATAAATCCCTCTCTCTCTCTCTCTTGATTAGTAAATGGAAGAATTCAAAGTAGAAAAACAGTTAAATTTCCCTCGCAGGAGAAGGAAACGAGGAAATGAAATGAGATCAGATCGTCTCTCTCTCTCTCTCTGTGTCTCTGTCTCACTCTGTTCCTCTGTTCACCACCAGTTGTAGAGAAAGTGGGTGAGAGAGCATTTAATATTTTAATAGAGCGAGAGAGAGAGAGGGAGGAGTGTGTATCCCACGCGCGAACTGGATCGGCACACAGGATTTATGAACCGCAATAAAATCACAATCACAGGGATGTATTAAAGAGAGCGAGGATCCGAAGGAGAAAATAAAATCTTATGGATCTTCGAGAGAATCTTTGGCTTTTAGCTCTTTTTTGAGTATTCTCATCTCTCTCTAGATTCTCGAACGAAAGACCCCTATAAAGGAGAGAGATTCGATACTCTGCAGAAAACCATTTCTATAAAAAGAAGTACCCAGTCTCCTAAAACTAGTTCACATTCCATGTTTTGTGTCCTGTCTCCTCCATCCCCATCTACTTCAAATTAAATAAAACCTCTTTTATTAAATAGATTAAACAAGAAAAGTTACAAGTTTTGTGAACTGTAGATTTCTTTTTCTTTTTAAATAAGAACTATAGTCTTATAGTCATCTCTCTTTTCCTTAAATCTCTCCTCCTAGGTGCTAATATTTTTTTGTCTCCTACACTACACTACTGTGTAAGTACGAAAACTGGTTTCATAGATTGCGTATACAACAATTATTAAGAAGTACTGGTTTTTATGTGAATTCAAACGGTAAGGAAAGTACTTAAGTACATGGCAGCAACAAATCACTGAATAAAAAAAAAAACTTTTATCAGCAAAGAGCCAATATGCGCCTGAATTTGAGTGGGACATGCTAACTATAGCAAATTTTATTTTAGTTGATGGGTATCAGGTATGGTACAGAAATTAGTTTTGAATTCAGCTTACGATATAACTCTATAATTTAACTCAGCTATATCTTCTCATCCAAAATATATATGCAATAGAAACTTGTAAATATATTAATTAAGAATATAGTAGAACTTATTAATGGAGTAATAAAAAATTAAATATTTCCTTAAAACGTGTGAAAAAATCTAAATTGATATTTATGGATGAGGATGAAAAAGAGGTGAAGAGTAAGAACAATATGATTATAGTTCACTAGAGATTCACCATACCGAATATTTTTTGGTTACAACGATGATTTTCATGCTCCAATAGAACATACATACAGATTTCATTTCGAAAGAATCATTATCTAGTAAAGAAAGAAAAAAATCAATAAGAAAGGACTATACGAGCTATCAAACAAAGAGTCCAAAGTCCAAACAACCTATGGTACAATTTAATTCCAACCACCGAATGGTCCGAATCTTATTATATCCACCATAACAAACCCTACAAACAATGAATCCATAACTGCTTGTAAGGTTTTAGCACAATCCAAACAAATTCACCAGCCGATTTCATACAAGAAGATTGCATACAGTGAAACAGTAGCAAACAATTTTACAAAAATTCAGATCACAAATCAACTGTTGGAATACTATTTTTCATCGTTATAAGCAACCCTAAAATTTTAATTCAAAGGCACACTATACACTAATGATTGTCATCTTGATCAAACTATGCGGACTAGTATTCTCCTTCTTCATCTTCTTATTCTTTCCACAGATTTGTTTTTTTAATTTACCTTTTTTCTGCATTGTACCTAATCGTTAACATTAAACCTAGGTAAACCAAATGTCATTTTAAAGCAAGTTTAATTTATACTGCCAAATCACATTAATTTTCTTACTAGAAAGAAATACGACATTCGCAAACCCTATTATTTTCTTTCTAATTGTTTGCCTCTTTTATTCTAGTATTCTGCTACTGTTACCAGATGTAAAATATCAAAAATATATTTTCTAAAAGCTTCAACAACAAATATTGTTCTATTGCTGTCGTGTTCTGGATACGTATATGTAAATTATATCGTTGTTTGACTGATATGTTTATAGACTGTGAGGTATATAAGATTAAAGTTGAAAAGCAATTTAAGCATGTATCTACTATTTTGTTAAAAAAAAAAAAAAAAAAACAAAAAAGTTATTGTATAGTTCAAGCCTCAAGGGTAAATGAACCTCGTACCGAGAAACCTACCACAAAGCTTATCGGCAACATAAAGAAATTCGAAGTTCAGATATAGAAAAACAATAAAGTGACAACTTCGAGGAGATATCCCAAATCTTGTTGTCTAACTTTACAGTTTTTTTTATTATTATTTTTTTTGTGCACAACTTTACAGTATGTTTTTTTTTTTTTTTTTTTTTTTTTTTTTTTTTTTGTTATTACACTTTAATGTGACTCTTATTGAATAAATTGCAAAGGGGCTATTCTAACTTCATCATGAGCGTGTTGATATTTTGCATGTTACTCGTTCGATCTTCTGGCCCGGGTGCAAGTTCAAGAAGAAGAAAAACAATCAAGATTGTTAACTTAGATCGGGTGAATTAGTCAATTAGGGCTTTTACATGTTTAACAACCCATTTAGATTTCGCTTTCATTGTGTTTTAAGATTTTTTATATATTTTTTTAAATTATAGTACTTTTGGAAAACAATACATAAAAGATGACAGAATTATTATTTTATAGTATTTTTGGAAAACAAACATGATTGTAGCCAATAACTGGACTCAGGTTGAACCCCATAAATTTTGCCCAAACAATAGGTAAAGCGACCAGTGACAAGTTAGCACATAGCCTGGTAGATATGAGTCCACGGCCCAATACGGAATAAATGCAAAACCCAACAGCGTACTGATGCAATTGTAAGAATCATAAGCACTATCCAGGAATTGCGTCAATATTTTTGCTCAAACATGTTCGTTGAAGTACAACGTTTTATGCTACGAAATTTGTTTGTATTGGTTGATAATATATATACCCCTACAAAAAGATGGGCAAAAGCGACCATACGGACGAATAAGCGATTACATAGCCACAAATTTTGTTCTTCAATGATACCAAATCATTGATATCTTATGTATAATCCACCTAAAAACTTATAGTAATATTGTGGCTTGAAACCCAAGCTTTTTTAATTTGGACTTAAGACTGATCCTGCGTAAAAATGAACCTTTGGATAGTCATGTCATAGATAAAAAGAATAAGAGTACTCGAAAAAATAAAGGTAAATGATGTCAAATCTCAATCGGGGAATCACATAAGCTGTACTTACTACTTAGCCTGAAAACCAGACCACATGATGCCAAGGTAGTTCTTGCTTCCTGCTTTAGATGTGGCCCTCTAACCAGATTAATTTCTTGTTGAAAATCTTTTTCCCCACCAAATTGTATTTTCCATGGAAATAAAATGAATATATATCCCTATAACCAACTTATTATTATATTTAATCCAAAACACATTAGATTAAAGTTCACAAACCAAATAATAGGACAATCGAGCAACGGCCTATTCATAATTATCAATTTTAATACTAGTATCACATTCTACGCTTTTAGTATGCCAGCCCATAATTTTTCATGGTTCTAAAAAAATCGACCAGTAATAAAATAATTAATTGAAGGTTTTAAAATCTATATAAAAAACGTTGACTAATTTTATTTTTGTTCGATATGAAGGGCCTTGGTGGGTGTACATCTTAATTTAGGTTAGATGGAGATTAGTGTCGGTTAAATGGTTCGGACCAGTTACCATTTAATGGATTGGTACGACAGTTAAAGAAAAAGTGGATTAATTTAAGAGTCTGAGTTAGAGTGTGGGATCCACCGTTACCGTCTTGGGCCTCCTGGCTATTCTTATGACATCGTATTTTACCAATTCATTTCAACATATCACGAGGAATGTTACAATAATTGTAAATTTCTCAACTAATTTCAAAATTCGTTTACAATAAGTTTTTACACAAACCTAAATTTTGATTATCTGAGAATATACTTCTCTTGTTTCACATTCCATCTCACTTTATTAATTGATGAACGCTGTACACGCTTCTAATCGGGTAAATCGCTCTTTGTTCAATCTGTAATTGTAGCTAATTTAATTGAAAAAATAAACAAAAAGCAAAAGAAACAATCATTCAATCGATCGACTGTGACAACTGACAAACCTACTTTTTTGCTGTTATAGGGTAATCTCATTGGACAAGTCTAATAGGGAAAAACTCTATGCATTAGCTTTGTCCATACGGTGAATCTCATTGGAAAAGTCTTAGGGGAAACAAAAAAAGAAAAATTCTATGGAAGGTTTTGGCAGAAATTATATTCTATAATCACATACGCACATGCTTATGTGCATATAGGCTTTTGATAGGTTAAGTTAAGGTAAAAGATGGGAAGTATGAAAAATATACATACGAGACGAGTTACTTGTTCTTTAAAATTTTCGAACACTTACAAAATATTGTTAGTCTGGTCGTATGTACGAGACAATATGATGTTTACAGAAGTAATATTTTCTACTTTATGAATGCATCATATTCATATTTCATCCAGACTTAAAAAGATGCCTATATATATTAACAATTCAAAAAATGTTTAAATTATCTTACAAATTTGGACTAAGAAACTGTTCACTAAAACTACATATTGAATATGTGTAGAATTGAATTAATAAATTTATTTTAATTTTGAGATGACATATTTTTTCGACAGGCACATATATCTCTAACTTTTTTGCAATTTACATTAAAAATGTGATTACATTTACATATATAGATTGTTCACTTGACATATGTCGCAAAGTTTGAACTTTGAAGATTGAGTATAGACGAAATTTAGCTTAAAACTCGTCGCAATATTTGTCAACGAATGTGATGAATTTTTCAATTGCTAGTTTTTTTACTGCTGGTAAATTATGAAAGGCAAATATTTATTAGAGTTTTGTCCATATCGAAAAGAAAAAAAATAGAAGAAGCGAAGAATTGTCGTATGTAAATTTAATACATGCCTTTATTATGAGAAAGCAACGTAATACATTACTTTTTTTTATAAGAACGTTATACATTACTTTGTCTCTAGGTAACAAATTGCGGATTGCCCATTAGATGGTTACGAAAAGAATAACCGATTGGATAACTACATTTTCTATTGGTAAATTGGCCTTTAAAATATTACAGAAATTAATGAGTTACGTTGTAGTAAACGGTAAACGGTAACTACTAAATACTCACTCGAGATTGGATTTTTAGTTTAGTGGTTTTAACTGTATATGACCGTACTATCGTCCAGATACAATTCGGCTTGAGTATGATATCTATTTTTTTTTTCTTTTGGTTCTCTCTCTGTTTATATAGCCAGTATCCATACTAAAAGTTTGCAACTGTGAAACTGTCTCATACAATGTTAGAATACTAAATTAAAAGTCATTACTTGGATCAAACAAATAATGGAGAAACTCTGAACCAAAAGTTTTGGGTAAAACTTAATATGCTAGAGCCAATTTAATTATGCCTAGGTACGTGGAATTGGAGTATCTTTTATAAAAAAATTTCATAAACTGAAACTGTTAGTTTTGTACACACGTGTGGATCAAATCATGCGCCACCTTATTTATTACTTCAACTATAGTCTAACAATATAGGACTGGAACATTGCAAATGTTGGTGAATACATTTATTTTAACATAAAGTAAAAAGAGTTCTTGGTCTATTGTAGGCTTCTTAACCTTAAACGAACGTTGACATATCTATGGCCTTCACCACCCAAATTAACCACCGAATTTTATTTGGTTTATATATATTATATGTAGATTTTAAAATCGAAAATGTATATTGAATTACACTGGAAGATAAGCAAATGGTGAACCAGGCATTAATTTGAGCTGAACTTACGACGTCACCTTGCAGCTATGTTGACTCAGTTTATGAGTATATAGTTGAGATCAGACCGTAAATAAAGAGCTCTTAAAAAAAGAAGAAGTCGAATGCATATGTTTTAAAAGTCTTTCGTAGCATTTAACAAAAAAAGAAAAAGTCTTTCATAGCTTTGGTTAGTAAATGCATGGCGGCTGGCACTGGTATTGGCATTGATACAACTTTGGCTATTTCTCTCTCTGTTCACCAAATGGTCCACACCAGCTACATCTAATATGTGATCAAATGGATGCATAGAAATTCTGTTTACTCATTTTTGAATTGAGTATCCGTTTCTCTCTTTTTCCTGCTAGCACTCACTTAATTAATATATTTCATATATAACATTTTCAACCAATATATGGCTACTAGCTAATCTACCTTTATTTATATTTATTGATGTTTTAATAAATAAAGCTATGATAATTTTATTTTGTTTGTGGGCATTAAAACTTAGGCATGAGTCCCTATATGGCATGAAAGTTACGTTTTAAATGAAGGTACAAGTCGTGTCCTCACTAGAGTCATTCAGAAAAAGTAAGGACGTTGTGTTCATAAATAAGACATTAGATATCTATTGATGTTACGGAGGCTTGAGAGACAAATTGTTGGCTCAAATATCTTTGATTATATCATCGAAGAAAGGTCAATTTACCAATAAAGAGAAAGTTCAAGGTAAAGCTCTATATATAAATAGTTAGTTGGAGACAAATTACAGTAAGATCAGACACTAGCTAGTCAGTCTGATCTCGCTATCTCTCTTCTGATTGTGCGAGTTCGTGTCTGCTCAGAAGAGAGAAACTAAAAACAAATTAATTAGCAAATAATAAAAAACGAAGAAAGTTTGAAGGAAAAAGAAAATGGTACATTCGAGAAAGTTCCGAGGTGTTCGCCAACGGCAATGGGGTTCTTGGGTCTCTGAGATTCGCCATCCTCTATTGTAAGTCTAGTTTCTATATATATGATCTCAATTGTTTATTTCTCCAGTTTGTTTTTTTTCATATGAAACTACAATCATAAGTGTTTTAATCAAAATTCATTTGAAGAAAATAAAATGCGAACACGTTCTGCTAGTATTTGGCGTTTACGTTAAAGATGTACAAAACTATATGATGAAAAATTAAAACCAGCCATGAAATTCCCCATGCTGAATTGCAGTTATAGATTGATAGTTTCATATACGTTATTGTATAGTTTCATCTATAAATTAAGTTTGGATTTCGGCTCAAATTATCAAAACATAAATGGAAAATAATAATAAACTTTTATCGATAAAAAATTCCTAAAAATAATTAAACGTTAAAAAATTCCTTTTCAAAGTGGATGACTAATGTATATACATGTGGGTGAGAAATTGATCAGGAAGAGAAGAGTGTGGCTTGGAACATTCGAAACGGCGGAAGCGGCGGCGAGAGCTTACGACCAAGCGGCTCTTCTAATGAACGGCCAAAACGCTAAGACCAATTTCCCTGTCGTCAAATCAGAGGAAGGCTCCGATCACGTTAACGATGTTAACTCTCCGTTAATGTCACCAAAGTCGTTATCTGAGCTCTTGAACGCTAAGCTAAGGAAGAGCTGCAAAGACCTAACACCGTCGCTGACGTGTCTCCGTCTCGACACCGACAGTTCCCACATCGGAGTCTGGCAGAAACGGGCCGGGTCGAAAACGAGTCCGAACTGGGTCATGCGACTCGAACTCGGGAACGTAGTCAACGAAAATGCGGATGATTTGGGGTTGACTGCGACGAAGAAACAAAACGTTGAAGAAGAGGCTAATGTTGATGAAGATCAATTAGCTATGGAAATGATCGAGGAGTTGCTGAATTGGAGTTGACTTTTACTTATGCAAGTCTGAAAGAAGACTAAAGGTTTTAATGAATTTCTGGATTTGAATATTCCTTTAAAGTTTAGTGTGATGGTGATGGATCTGTATTTTGATTATACATGTAAGAAATGTAATATATATACACACTTGGTGGATATAAACGATGTGCTTTTAACGTATTTATATTTTTATTGATTTCATTCCGTTATCGCTAATTGTATTAATATTAAGTTTGGTTTTCAGACCAAGTATGGGCAAGGGTGGGGAGTTGCTTTCCATGAAATCAAAACATGATATCAAAGAAACCTCATTTTCGAGAATAGAATCGATATCAACTCCTAGAAAGACAACAAACAAAAAACGAACTACTGTTGTAAACAACGGAACACAAGAATAAAACAAGTCAACGCCTGAATCCTTACATAAAAAAGCATCATATTCGCTTGTACACAAACCTGACGAATTTAAGATGAGTGTGCAATCTAGGAATCTCTCTCTATCTCTTTTTTTTTAAAGGTTACAATCGGTCTAAATATCAAAACAAGGGGCTAAATAGCAAAAAAAACACAAAGGGGAGGGGATAGTTGCAAACATCCATGACCTTTTCCCCCATCACAAGCAGCTTGTAATCTGAAGCTGTTTTACGACGGCACTGCACAACAAAAATGAAGACACGTCAATATGTCAAAACACCAGACAAAACCAAGCTTTTGCAAAATTTCTAAAAGGATCCAAACTTACTGTATGTGGAAGTATCAATCTGCTCAGGAAGTTCCTTAATATCAACCTCAAACCTCTCTTGTACCTGACCAAAATTTTTAAATTGCCACTTTATTAATACCGAGGCTCAATATCAAGTGGAGTATGGATGACTTATGAAGAAGATCAAACTACGGACCTGATTAAGTACTTCCGAATCTGAAGTTGATGCAACAAATGTGATTGCAAGACCCTTTGTTCCAAACCTACCAGCTCTCCCAACCTATACCATACACAGTGTGCAATAATAGTTATTGTTTATAAAGGCCCTCATGAGAATCAATAATCTATATAAGATTTCAGGATTTTATAATAAATGAGAATACTTACCCTATGAAGATATGTGTCAGCAGAATCTGGCATGTCGTAGTTGATAACAATGTTGACACGCTCGATGTCAATGCCTCTTCCTACCAAGTCTGTCGCCACAAGAATTCTCTTGTGCCCTTCCTTGAAACTTTTGTAGCGAGTCAACCTACATATCATATCATATTAGGCTGAGGAGTTGGTCTCCGTTGCAGTGGGTTTTAACAGGAAGTAGGGTTGGTTCAGAAAGATAATGTTTGAGAAAATTCCCAACCTCTCTTCCTGAGACATTCCAGAGTGAATGCATATTGATGGGAAATTGCACTCAACCAGCAACTTGTTCAGCTCTGCGGCTCTGCTCACACTCTTCACAAAGATGACAACTTGATTGAAGTCCAACGCATCAAGAAGGTCATTCAACTTGCGGTTTTTCTCCAACTCAGTCAGTTTGATGTAGTGCTATTACAGTAGGATAAAAAAATAGTCAGGGAATAAGTATCAAATATCAACCAGTATGAAAAATAAAAATATCAACCAGTATGAAAAATAAGACGACCTCACACAACTTTAAGTACCTGGACAAGCCCATGAAGAGTCAACTTGGCTTCATCATCGACATATATTTCCATTGGCTGAAAGGAACAGATATCAAGATTAAATTGTATTAGCAAGCCTTCCTCAGGCAATGGTTTCCACAACAAAATTGAAGACGGATGAAGGACCCTCGAACTGAGATCCTCGTCCACAAGGTTTGCCTCCTCAAAGATGTGAGTTTTGCAATGAAACATCAATATTGCTACGAACATTATAGCCCATAAAATTGAGCATGAAGAAACCTTGAGACCCCACAGCGGCCAAACTCAAAACCCACACAGCACCGTTAGCATTGGAAATAAATAGAAAAAGAAAAACACAATGATGATAGAAGATCCAACTGAGCAAAGACATCACTGAACAACACCAAAGCTAAGTGACATCTTCAGAGTCTCCCAATTCTCCAACCCCACACATACTACCCAAGGAATTATTGGATTGAGACCCTGCGTCCAGGGATCCAAAGGCAGATTTCCCAGGCAAGAAGGTGCTCAAATAAACCTACGATCTCCGAAAGAAGGCTAGAAATAATTCAATTCTACATGACTTGCAAACCGAGAGAGTATTGGCCGTGGGACATTACATCTTGCATAAATTTCTTGCAGACTGGGCGTATCTCTTTGCTGAGCGTTGCTGAGAACATCATAACTTGTTTGTCGTGAGGAGTCATCTTGAAAATCTCCTGCACATCCCTACGCATGTCTGATAAAAAAGCGTTGCAAAGTTAAAACAGGCAAATAATTCAAGGATAAGTGAGATATCTTTATACATAAGTATGTCAGAAATCGGCTTACCGAGTGACTCAAGCATTTTATCACACTCGTCAAGAATAAAATGCCTCACATTCTTCAAGGAGAGATCTTTGTCCCTGGTGAGTGCAAGCACCCGACCAGGTGTTCCAACAACAATGTGAGGACATTCATTCTTCAGCAAGTCTTTGTGAATTTTAATGTTAACTCCACCGTAGAACACCGAAACCTTTGTATCAGGCAGATAGGTACTGAATCGAACGAACTCATTGCAGATCTACAAGTAATTTTCAGCATCAAGGTATGATAAGCATGAGAAAACTTTGAGACAGACAACAGAACAATTAGAGCTGAGAGCCTGAGTTGAAGAAAAAGGTCATACCTGGTAAGCTAACTCTCTTGTATGGCACAAGACAAGTGCAGAAACCTGGCCAGGAGACGGTTCGATCTGTTGCAGAGTAGACAGCACAAACACAGCAGTCTTTCCCATACCAGATTTTGCTTGGCAGATAACATCCATGCCCAATATAGCTTGAGGGATACATTCATGTTGCACTGGTGGAGAAGCAAAGAAAATTGCACCCAAGGAACCCTTTATAAGTAGAATACAACCTCCATATCTTTTTAATTGGTAGCTTTACGACATGCTAAGCTCACTCCAAATCAATAGATTGAAATAGCGTTTATTACCTGGAAAAAGTAATTAGTGAAATGTTAGAGAACAAAAAAACAAAAACAACTATAACAGGTACTTATAGAATCTAACCCCATAATCAACACAACACAACTGTGTTCAAACTTAGTAAGGTGATAAGCAAAGGACCAAAGATAAAGTATCAAATATCTTAAGCGAAAAATTAACCCATGGGAAGTCGTTTGCCTAGATTTATACCATACCACTCGACAATAAAGTGGTGAAACGGCCGGATGCTGGTAAGGGGAAACTCAAAGATAGAGCGAGGACAGAAATGTACTTGCCTTCGGATGGATGTTCAAATCCTGAGTCAACAATAGCTCGGAGAAGCTCAGGTTTCAACAGGAAGTCTCTGAATCCAGAACTGTGTATTCCCACGTACCCTCTGTCACATAGAGATGAAACACAAGATGAGAAGGGGATTACTAATTAAGTTCTAATCAATTTGAAACTTTTGATTTCCAGGAAATTGCGCATTGAAGAACTTAAAAAATTGCTACTCTTAAGATGAGCGGGTAATGAAATCTTTACTGCCACCATATAGCAATCTGAGAGAAATCCCAAATTAAAACACCCAGTGTCTCAATGAAAAAAATCTACGAAAAGAAAAGACTCACTTTTTCACGGCTTCGCCGTTAACTTTATTTCCAGAATCTGCGACCTTCTCGTCCTCTTCCTCATAGTCTAGGAGCTCCTCCTCGTAGGCTTCGTTGTCTCTAGCGTCTCCCATGCTTCGCAAATTCTACAAACGGCAGAAAAACTTCGGGTAAGATTTCTAATCCGAAACAAAAACCTAAGATTCAGTGAGAAAGCATCTTAAATGTAAACCTTTAATAGTTCTAAGCAATTGTGTTCCTGAACTCTAAACAGTGTAAGCTCGATGAATTTTTCTAAGAAAAAGAGAGATATGATGAGTTTTGAGCGATACCCGAGAGATAAGCAGAGTTGGTTGGATCTCGAAATCGATTAGGGTTTCGAAATCTCTGATTGACGAAAATTAAATGCCAACGCCGCGTCTGTGTCCAGAGAGATATTTATATACACGCACAGTACGGAGACTAAATAGGGTTGAGAGCGAGTCTATGATGGGCTTCTTTTTAGTGGGCCTACAATTTGTAAGAATCGGCCTTGTGCGCCGATATTGCTTTTTGTTTTGGCAGCCCTGCGGAAACCATGGAAATAAGAGAGATGGGTTCAAGTCTAAAACAACACCTATTCACCTAATATGATTAAGAGCAAACTAACTATAAAAATAAATCCTAGGAGAGTTAGTCACAAAGTTCTGGAAAATCCAGACATCACAAACAGTTAATTTTTGTTCTAACCCTTCGTAGACGACGTCAAGAGTTCATTGATGAGAAGAAGGTAGATAAAAATTCTTACAACTTGGAAATTATTTGAATGGTTAGGCAAGGGCAAGGCTGATTGATTCGTACAAATTGTAGGCCCATGAAAGCAAAGCCCAGTTTATACTCGGTTCAACCCTATCTAGTCTCACTACATATCTCCTCTTTGGACTCTAGCATAGCTCTGATATTTCCGTTTTCTTCTGCAATCCGAGATTTCGAAACCCTAATCCGATTTCGCGATCTAACCAACTCTGCTCAGTCCTCAGGTATCTTCTCGCTCTCAATCCATCAGATTCCACTGATTTTAGCAATTTCATCGAGTTTACACGCTTAGGGTTTGAGAACGCTTTTTGCATATAGCTGGTCAAGTGTTATAGTTAAGATGCTTTGTCGCCGAATTCTAAGTTTGGTGCTTCGGATTACGAAATTTATCTGAAATTTCTCTTCTGTTTGTAGAACTTCTCAGCTATGGGAGACGCTAGAGACAACGAAGCCTACGAGGAGGAGCTTTTGGACTATGAGGAAGAGGAAGAGAAGGTCCAAGATTCTGGAAGCAAAGTTAACGGCGAAGCCGTGAAAAAGTGAGGTTTTTCTTCTCGATCTGTTTCATGAGAGCACTGGCTGTTTAAATTTGAGGTTGTTCTGAGATTACGAATTAGTCGTTTGCCTATTAGAGTTGCAATTTGTTAGTTCTTTTGAGCAAAACTTCCTGGAAACTAATTTGTTTTTTTCTCTATGTGACAGAGGGTACGTGGGAATACACAGTTCTGGATTCAGAGACTTCCTTTTGAAACCTGAGCTTCTCCGAGCTATTGTTGACTCAGGATTTGAACATCCATCCGAAGGCAAGTACATTTCCTCTTCCCCCTTGTTTCTGAGCTTTCATCTTGACTTGTTTTGTTGGCCTTGCACCATTTATTGGTGACTTGATATAGCATAAGTCTACGCACAAAAATTATTCCTCTGCGTGTAGTTCCTATGTATAGTATGATGTGTCGGGCAGTCTACTGTTGGTAATTTGTTGTTGAAATTGAATTAACTCACTATGTTCAAACAAAGATGCGCTCCCTTGATTATGTGGCTACAGATTTTTTTTCTTTTATAACTGCTATGTCCATTGACATTTCACTGATTACTTTTTCCAGGTAATAAACGCTATTTCAATCTATTGATTTGGAGTGAGCTTAGCATGTCGTAAAGTCACCAATTAAAAAGATATGGAGGTTATATTCTACTTATAAAGGGTTCCTTCGGTGCAATTTTCTTTGCTTCTCCACCAGTGCAACATGAGTGTATCCCTCAAGCTATCTTGGGCATGGATGTTATCTGCCAAGCAAAATCTGGTATGGGAAAGACTGCTGTGTTTGTGCTGTCTACTCTGCAACAGATCGAACCATCTCCTGGCCAAGTTTCTGCACTTGTCTTGTGCCATACAAGAGAGTTAGCTTACCAGGTATGAAATTTTTCTTCAACTCGGTTCGGTCCTCGGCTTTAATAGTTCTGTTGTCCGTTCCTAAGTTGTCTCATGCTTATCATACCTTGATGCTGAAAATTACTTGCAGATCTGCAATGAGTTCGTGCGATTCAGTACCTATCTACCTGATACAAAGGTTTCGGTGTTCTATGGTGGAGTCAACATTAAAATTCACAAAGACTTGCTGAAGAATGAATGTCCTCACATTGTTGTTGGAACACCTGGACGGGTGCTTGCACTCACCAGGGACAAAGATCTCTCCTTGAAGAATGTGAGGCATTTTATTCTTGACGAGTGTGATAAAATGCTCGAGTCACTCGGTATGCTGATTTCTGACATATTTATTTATAAATTATACTAACCTATCCGTGAACATTGTATGTTTTAACATTTGTGCCTCCTTTGTCAGACATGCGGAGAGATGTGCAAGAGATTTTCAAGATGACTCCTCATGACAAACAAGTTATGATGTTCTCAGCAACACTTAGCAAAGAGATACGTCCAGTCTGCAAGAAGTTTATGCAAGATGTAATGTCCCATAGCCAATACTCTCTCGGTTTGCAAGTCATGTAGAATTGAATTATTTCTAGCCTTATCTGAGCACCTTTTCCACTGGGAAACCCATCTCTAGATGCAAGGGTCTCTATCAATAATGCCTTGGGTAGTTTGTAGGGGTTCGGAGAAGTGGGAGGCTGTGAAGATGTCACATAGCTTTGGTGTGGTTCGGTGATGTCTTTGCACAGTGGGATCTTCTTTATGTTTTTCTTTTTTCTATTGCTTTGAAACGCTAACAGTTGTGGGTGGGGTTTGAGTTTGGGTGTTGTGGTCCCAAGGTTTCATTGTTTCACAATTTCATGGGCCTTGATGTTCCGAGCAATATTATTACGAAATTCACATCTTTGAGGAGGCAAAACTGGTGGACAGGGATTTCAGTTCGGGTGTTCTTCATCCGCCGTCATTTTTGTAGTGGAAATCATTGCCTGAGGAAGGCTTGCTAATACACTTTACTGTGATATCTGTTCCTTTCAGCCAATGGAAATATATGTTGATGATGAGGCGAAGTTGACTCTTCATGGACTTGTCCAGGTATTTTAACGGGTGTGAGGTCTTCTTATTTTTCATATTGGTTGATATTAGTTATT